>VKOC01003851.1:0-46954 GCA_009364415.1 Spea multiplicata
GTGAGCACCTGTAAATGAAAAATGCACAGTTTGCTGAAATCTAGTGTTCCTGAGTCTTATTGTTCTAGTGGGCCATGTTTAAGATCCCTAAATGTGACTTTATTGACCCACACTGGTGTTTTGTAACAATATATACTATAAATATATATATATATAACATGTCTCGTTCAGGTGTAAGATGACCACATGTGGCTCCCTTGTCCCTTGTGCTGCGCATCTCCTGGAGACAAACCCAGAGTGTATGATTTCATGTACTCTGTCCTCAGATACCTTTGGTATGGCTTTCCTTGGCTTGTTCCTGAGGGTTTTGGCACTGCTCCTTGCTCAGAAAAAGGCGACCAGCATTTTAAAGGTTTTTTAACCTAAATTTTAAAACTAAATACAGTTACCACTGCTAATGGTTAGATAAGTCATCTTTAATGCAATAAAGGCAACAGTTGTATAAAATTGGATAATGACATGAAAACAGAAATGTATATAAGGTATAGATGTGTCATATCATCATCACCACTGACAGGTGAAGTGAATGACACGGATAATATTGTTATCATGGCACCTGTCAGTGGGTGGGATATATTAGGCAGTGAGTGAACATTTTCATCCTCAATGTTAGAAGCACAAAAAATGTGATGGTTAGACGACTGGGTCATAGCATCTCCAAAACTGCAGCTGTTAGGTGTTCCCATTCTGCAGTGGTCAGTGCCCATCAAAAGAGGTCCAAGGAAGGAAAAGTGGTGAACCGGCAACAGGGTCATGGGCGGCCAAGTCTCATTGATGCACGTAGGGGGACGAAGGCTGGCCCGTGTGGTCAAATCCAACAGACGAGCTCCTGTAGCTCAAATTGCTATACAAGTTAATGCTGGTTCTGATAGAAAGGTGTCAGAACATGTAGTGCATCGCAGTTTGTTGTGTATGGGGCTGCCTAGCCTCAGATCAGTCAGGGAGCCCATGCTGACCCCTGTCCACTGCCGAAAGCGCCTGCAATGGGCACGTGAGCATAAGTACTGGACTACGGAGCAATGAAAGAAGGTGGCCTGATCTGATGAATGGCTTTTTTTTATATCATGTGAATGGCCGGGTGCATGTGTGTCGATTACCATGAGAACACATGGCACCAGGATGCATCCATGGAGGCCGCACCTCGCAACTTACAGGACTTAAAGTATCTGCTGCTAACGTCTTGGTGCCGGATACCACAGCACACCTTCAGAGGGCTAGGTGGAGTCCATGCCTCGACGGGTCAGGGCTGTTTTTGACGGCAAACGGGGGACCTACACAATATTAGGCAGGTGGTCATAATTTTATGGCTGATAAGTGTATATTTCACAGTCTCAAAAAGGCTACGAAATGATTTTGTTATGCGTCCATACATGTTGGCTCCCTTATAATCTTAAGACTGTCTAGACCACATCTTGCAGGGTGCTGTTTATACTGTATGTCTTGATAGTCACAGACGACTGGTAATTTATAGCTTTAGTAATATGGATCAGCAGGTCTTGATGATATGTTGCTCATCTGATCTATAATTTCTTTCCTGGGTGAAAGCAACTTTTGTGGATCACCAAGCGTTGAGCTGAATATGCCAAAGGCAGCTCAGAATTTAAAAAGGTATTTCATTTTTTTGTTTTTACGAGAGTTGTAGTGGATTTATAATATTATAGCCGTATGTGAAATTATCATATAATAAATATTTATTGTTTTAAACTTGCTGTTTTCTCCACAATACTTTTTTGTCAAATGTTTGGAGCCCAAGACTGAAGACTATTTGGACCTGTCCCTAACCTTAATCTCCGTGTTACTTGATTCTGATTTATGGAGTCCTGGATTATCTATTGGCTTTTGGCATTTTGGGCCTAAAACTGATATTCCAGCTTGACGGTTATCTTATTCCAATACTGATGGTGGATTGTGATTTGCTTTCACTGCCTTCTGATCTTCCACTTTGACCTTGGCCTGTTCTGGACTCTGCTTCTGTAATACCCTCGGATTAGTTGCCAGGGCATTGTCTCCAGTATTGTTGTCTTCATCTTGCTCTTGAGCTCCGCTAACCCAATTAACCGCTTACAAATAGTAACTCTGACTCACCAATACGTGGGTGCTGAGTGCGTGTGATTGTGTGTAAAATGACCTGAGCACACGTGTACTCAGCCTAAACCTTGTATCTGCATTTCTATTGGTTAAGCAGGGATACCGCCTGAGATAAATCTGTGTATGTAAGTGTGTGTGTGTGTGTGTGTATGTGTGTGTGTGTGTGTGTGTGTGTAAAAACGGAAGATTGCTGTAGTGACTGCACTCATTCTTCGCTCATTTCCAAAATTAAAAACCATTCAAAACCCACCACTCTATTTATTTCACTTTCCTTTCAGAATGACAAACAGTGCAATGCTCCGTTGTTATTTCAGCAATGGCTCCGTTGATGCAAGTGTTGCGCGATATATGGTATATAACCCAGGGTAATATTGGTTCTGTATCAGATTAATGATCTGCTCTTCTGCCGCTCACTGAAATGCTTAATTCAGCACGGGGGCACGTGACAGAACATGCCTATTTAATCTGACGTCTCTTATACCTATTTTAAACGGTCCAGTTTGATTAATGCTTTGTAATATAAAACTTGTTAAAATATATATATATATATGTCTGATGTAGTAGATGGAGTCAGAAGATATTGCTGTGAGATTGATTAAAACTAGAACCCCCACCCGGCGTTTAGCAAGACTTACAGGCAGGTCTAAAATATTACTGCCCCCCTCCCCGAGTTATCCGAGCTTGATAAATGACATCTAACTACCACCCGCCTGCAGAGAAACCGTGTTCCCCCTACAGCAAATGCCTCCATCCTCAATTATTAATGGGGGCTCAGGGGACTCTGAAATAGACTTAGAGATTCTGTTAGTAGCTTAAAGCGACACCTCGCCTCCATCGCTTTGAAAATGAAGCTCTTAGTGTCAGGGTTACTGCAGAGACCTTTTCACTTCCTTTTTAATCCTCACAAATTGAGCTAATATTCATCTTCGAAACTTTTTGGAGCAATTTACAACAGTAAATGGATTACAGCTTCCCAGGCTGAGGGAAAGTGGCGTCTGGTAAAGTGGTACCAAGAGACAGTTATAAAAATCGGGAATAATGCTAGCGATATAATTGATGCTGTTTAAAGGGACGTATATTTTTTTTAAATTGGTATTTTGTGATTTTTTTTTTAAAAAACAAATATTGTGTTAGTGTACCAACGCTAATGAGGAGGAATTAATTGACTTAATGAGAAGTAGCAATCATGCAGGTCCTGAGAATAGGAAGATGGCTGCTCCCATGGTATACGCATAACGTTGGATTGTGTTACATATATATATTGGCTATTTTAATCAATAAAAAAGATTAAATGCGTCTCTGTATTTTATAGAACGGGAAAATGTCAGATTTTGGGAAGATTAAGGAACTAAAACCGAAGCAGTGTTCAACCCTTAAGAACATTGGGAGATATGCCCATGGACCCATCATTGTCTCGCATAAATCCCAAACTTTGCTGGTCTTTGCTTTATGGCACCGTTTTTGAAGTCCTTGTTAAATCCTTTCGCTGTACATCTTAATCGGTCAGGTGGTCTCTACTGGTGAAAAACCAGTAGCGTTGGGACTCTCCTATATTTATATTATAAGAAGGCTGTAAGATTTTGGTATGTTTGTCGAGATAACCGGTATAAGACATTAAAATATAAATGTGGCATCAAAACCTTTGGATTTCCTGAAAGCTTTGTTTGGACTAAAAAAATAACCTGTAAAAAAACATAAAATTCACCAATTTGCAAAAGTCAGCCTGCAAATACGCAGTGCTGTACATTTATGAGAAATAACGTCTGGTTTTATATTTTTTATAAGATATATTCTTAGTTATTTTTTTCAAGTTTCAGAGGAACTTATTGATAGTAAATGATATTAATGCTCAAAATGCTAATTCTACTTAGTGACACTGCATTAAAGTATAACATTAAAACAAATCATCTGTGTAGGAATAGACCCTAATATTGAAGTCTGGTCTACTGCTGACATTGGACAAGTCGCTGTATTTCGCCGGTTTAGATCACGTCCGGCCAACCACTATGTAATCAAATATTTTAATTAGCGCTACGTATAGTCCATTTAAATGCTTTTCTAACCTCGAGTCAGTGCTGCACATTTTAAATCCCGCTATATCACCGAGTGAAATATAGTATAACTATAATCTAATCATGAGTATAATAAAATAACCTCGTAAATTATTATGTCTTCTAATTTATGGCGCAGTTTCACTTATAAGAACACTCCTTCTTCCAGTGTGCGGATGGGATAAACCTATTTAATGAATAATTTTAATGTTCACAAAGGTTATGCCAAGTTAGCTGTGTTTTCCTGACATAATGTGATTTGCGGTTTCACCCCGTGAAATGTATTTAGTAATGCAGTAGATTACTTATTATAATAAACGCTTAGTATCTAAACAGGTATATTTTCCCACGTATTACTTATTTTAAGATAAACTTTTAAACCCTATTTCTAGTAGGCTCCTGTTATGTTTTTAGTATGCCTATTACATTTGTATGATCCAAAAGAAACCCAAAACACATGTTCTTGCGCTTTTGAAATGTGTGTATGCTTTTCTGTTTTCAAATGTCGAGATTAAATGACACCCTCTGACGTATCTTTCATAAACTTAAGCCTTTGCGAAACATGTTCTGTATTATTATATACATTAAAGGAAACACGTTGTTGCCACAAAAAGACAAGCCACATTCTTGTTTTTTCCTGTCATCTCCCATCTGTTTGTTGTTACGCTTGATCCGTTATGTGTACCTTAATGAATATTAAAGCCCAGTGTCACTTTTAAATGAACATTTTTTCCAGCGTAAGTCCCCGTCTATGCATCTGCACCCAGCTCCTTGGCTTACAGGAGATACGTTCAGCTACTTGTCAGTGTTATTAGCGGTGTGCTCGCTGCCGGCTCCACTGCGGGAATGAGATTTCCAAGGGAAACGAGACTTCCCTGCCTATGTAAATGCGCAGAATGAAGCCCACGGGGGGCCAGAATGGGCCGGAGTGAGCATTGACTGGGGTGTGGAGTAAGGCTTTGCAGCATTTTTGGAATGTAGGGAGTGGAGATATTGGGAGGGTATTTAAGGACGTCTTGTCATTTGTCCCACCTTCCCTCCCTGTTTGTTATACAGGGTACTGGTGGTGTGTGTTTTGTCACAGACATGCAGCAGAAACATTCAAGGTATCTCGGGGGTTAATATTGTGGTGAGAACATTTGGAGGTACAGCTGACGGGTAAGCTTGGAACCTCGGGTCTGGGTTCTGGCATCCAGGTATGTCCTTCCCTAAGTTGTTATGGTACCTGATAACGCGACAAGCTTAGGTTTTTTTTTATTTGTTTATATAATTTATGGTAATTATTTGTTATTTATTGGTATTCCGTTTTGGTAGACAGTGTCCCTGTTAACGCACCTAGGTTTTATTTAAGGTTGCGTGGCAATGACCAATGTTAAATACATCGGCTGTGGCCTTTTCAAACCCAGTTCTGGTTGTTGTGTCTTTATTGTTTTGCTTAAACAATACAGCGTGCCGGCAGGGGGACAGTGTAACATACCCCCCAACATTGTTCCAAAACGGTGGTGGGACATGTGGCAAGAGATGGAGAGAAGCAGAGTCACCTCTTACCAGGAGGCCATATAGTATCTACAATGGAGATGGGGCAGTTATCTGGGACAGCAGGACAGTGTGAACGGAAATCGTGAAAACAGGAACTGTTGGGATGTAAGTCTTTTTTATTTATTTACAGGTAAATTCATATTAAAGTACTTGAAATGTGATTTATTTTGCATTCTTTGGTTGGGATGTATGAGACATTACACTGTCACTTTTTTTTTAAAAAAAAGTAACAAAACATGGAAACTGGGGATGGTGACGGCCGACAGGAACCTGGTCCATAAAGTCACGAAGAGTCAGAAGCGACTGAATGAATAAACAACAAAACATGAGTATCAAAGTGGATGAACCAAGCGCAAAACCACACCACCGAATAAAACTAATTGTTATAAGAACAGTGTTGCTTCAAAGTTTGTTTTTATGATTGCTCTTTTATCCCAACTATGCAATAAAACCAAATATATTTATGTTCTAAATTACTGGTGATCAATAGTACTTAGGCCTATAAAAAGCAATCCATTGTTCCACTTACTAAATATTAAAAGGTCTTGAAGAAAACATATTAATTCTGGCTTTGTGTAAATAAAACATTTGGTCTTTAATAATGTACGCGTTCCCTTAATCATCACACGAGCCCTTTAAACCCGGTAGGGTCCTAGAGCAGTGAACGGTTAAATTAATGATTTCCTCGTATACGATTTTAATAACTGAAGCTGGTCTTTTAATATCGAACACAGATACGCTCAGAGAACCTACATTATCTCTTCATTATTTGGTTTAAATAATTCAGGATCATTCATTCACATAAATGCACCTTGTATTGCTGCAGGAAACCTCAACTTGTGTACATAACCCACTGGAGAAACATAAGAACGAGCAGCAATTTGTCATTTCGACTGTTTTCGGAGGCATTACTGGAACACTTTCATTTAAAATCCTTTTTTTTTCTCATTGATCCCGAGTTCACAACGGAAAATTGAGCTTTAACGAACTAATACATTAGGAACTCCCTCCGTACGGAGCGAGATTCCCTGCAGCTCATAAGTAACAATATCATTTACACATTATAGGATTAGATCTTGCATATTGTATAATGTTGTTTTAGGGTGAAAGCTCTGCTAGCGGTGCATGGTTTTGAATGACTCAAAAAATGAACTTCTAAGCAAATTACCGAGTATACCCCAAATATATGAATGAATATATATTTTCTTTGCTCTTTGATCCAGTATTTGCATGAGAAACATAGATCTTGACGGCAGATAACAACCAGCCCATCTATTCTGCCCATTTTACCTGATGTAAACCTTAAATCCTTGTCCCATACATGTTTAAATCCTTAATGGATTAGCATTTACCACATTTACTGGGAGGCTGTTCCACTTATCTACCACCCTTTAAGTAAAGTAAGACTTTCTTACGTCTAGTTACACGTTATACGTATTACGAAAGTATGGCAGATCATAGATTTGGTTGATATTTTTTCAAGCTCCCATTTTTTTGCGGTCATTTTCCAAAAAAAAATACATATTGAAGATTCCAGACAATAATTCTCACAATTCTATTTATTTAATGCAGCTTTTTATGCTTTTTTCACATGTGAGCAACAAGGGTCTGAACTCCAGCAAGGAGTATACTGATGGTAAATATATCACATATCAGGAAATGGGACTGACGGAACACACCTCTTCCTTGGCCAACTGGCACACCCGAAAAAGTGGCACTTGTCCGGTTTACCAGTTGGCCAGTCCGGGTCTGGACTGCACTTATTGTACCAGCTAGATATTCCCCGCCACACAGCTGTTGGTCATACTGACCTCATCAGGTGGGCGTCCACGTAAAAAAGGCCAGAGCTAGCCCTGGTGCAGTCATATAAGCATAGTATGCATACAGGTATGATGATCTTGGTACAATAGTTATGAATAGGTAGGAGATGGTAGCTGCCCCCGCAAAGTTTGCAATCACAGCAAGTGCCAAATGAGGAACTTAAAACTATGTAACACTTAGTGACCTGGTACTTTTTCTTATAGCAAATCCCCCCTGCCAGGTGAAACAAGATACGGATTACATATTAAGCTGCTGACTATAGGTTATTACATACATGTGTGCGTCATAGCTCTCACATGCCTTCATTTGTTAAATACATAATGAATGCAAAGTGCGGGCTCATTTCCTTTAACCAAACGTTGGGTGTACAATAAATATTAATATACATCTATCAAATACAGCGTTTACATCATATACTAATGTGGGGAGGTTGTGAGATAAAATGGTATCCGCAGCCCTGCTACTGGGAGGTTTCGTTGTTAATGAAAGCAGAACAGCTTCGGAAGCAAATTAGTCAAAAAACATATTGGCAAATGCATAGAAGCTGCGGACATTTAATCTTGCTGATAGGGTTTCAGTAAAGGTGTCATCCCTAAATCAAAGACTATCATGCTACCTTATTGCTTCTGCTGAGAACCAGAGATGTAGAATAATGCTGGCTTGCATTTTAGATGATAAATGTCTCTTGCTCCCTTTGACATGTTATTTATCTAAGTTCTTGGTCCTTAAAAATCTCACTGAATATGGCAGATCCTGAAATTCATGGAAACCTTTCACTTTATCGAGCTCCGTAAACTTCTACAACACATCGGAGATTATGTTTAAATATTTCGGTGCAAAGTGGTAGAAGGGGGTGCAATCACCATAGCAACTAATAAAAAATGCGTTGGATACTTATCCTTTTTGCCCGGTTGTCTTTAATGTCTAATAACTTTGTAGACTTCTAGAAGTTTGCCCAGGGCCTCTCTAGACTTTGCACCGGAGCTCTTACTTATATATAACCCATTAATACTTCACCATTTGTCATATAAACATTACATTGAGAAAAGGCATGTATGTACCGTGTTAATTTGTTACTAGGCGTAATTTGTAATATGGTGTTTTAGAAGAATCCTAAAGCTCTGTTACGATTTTGGCCGATTCTTTTTAAGTTTGAGGTGTTCTCTTCATCTAATACAGTCGTAAATGACACATGATGATGCGATATGGTTACTTTTAAAAGTAGTCTACAGCAAGTGTAACCATCCCAATATTATATTCTAACTTAATGGGCAACCTGCAAACTACATTAAGTGTTGTGTAAATGATGGATAAATGAGAAGCAGGCAAAAGCCATTGGGCAGATAATAATAAAAATAGGTACTTGGTAGCAAAAAAAAAATGCTAATTTAAGGTTGAGCGTTTTATCTCATCCTCAAAGTGATAAGAGACTCGTCCTCTCAAAAAACATGCTGGCAGAACTTCCTTGGCTGACCCAGGGAGCTGTAAAATCAATGGCCACATCTTCTAACACAACTTGGACACCTGGAATGTTGGGAATATGTAAACCAACCTGTGAGTAGCTAAAGTTACATTGTTAGCAACTTTAAATTGGTGTCCATCAGGGGTTTCTAACTGATAATGTCTTCCAGGTGGGTTCTGACATTAGCATTGTCAAAAAATAGCTTAATTGGGGGAAGGTTGCCTTCTTTTCGAAGGATAGATAAAAGGGCTGAACTTCATGGACTTCTTTTTTCTACCTTAATTACTATGTAACAGGTCAGACATCACACGGTATTATCTAGAGGTCAGTTCTACAGATAACTGGGTAATCTAGCTAACAATACTGAACTTAGAAGTTGTTCCCGGCTTCACTTCGGCCATTTTTTTGCACTAGTGGACAGATAACCTCAATAGGATGCTCGGCAAAACTCATTTGCTATAAATCCCAACAGGGTCCAGCTGAACCTTGCAACGTTATATAGACTTCTATAGTTGTCTTCCCTCTAGATGCTGTTGGCCGAGAATTATGAGAGTTGGAGTCCACAGATATGGAGGGCATGTTGCTCCGCTCAGCCTGGAGCAGACTAGGAGAGGAAATTGCTGCAGTATAACTATTTTGGGAGATACTTACTAAAATGGAGTGCCGTTTTATCAAAGTGTACCATTTATGCTAATGGATCTTTTGTTCAGGAAAGATGAATGCACTTTAAGAGCAAAGAGCAGAAGTATCTCAGCCTTTCTAAACATGATACGGCTGTTAGCAGCAGCGCCCACTTAGACGTAAACAGCAGAAAGCCTTCAAATGGAGAAAGCAAATTTCATTTTACTCTGAAAATTGCCAGTTACAGTTTGTCAAAAGCTTGAAATTTAATAAATCTCCAGTCTTTTGTTCATCCCCCGAGATGCCAAATGCCACGGAATGTATAAGTGTTATCGGTCTGTAAGGATATACCACCGATTCCTGCCGCAATTTTATGCACAGGTCACCTAGCGTAATTGCTAATTGGAGTCAGCGGTAGCTAATTAGTCTTAACCTTCCTGTAGCTGGGCAGATAGGGAGAGGAGCAGTTATTAGTTTTTTTTCCCCATGTATTTAATCTGCAGTTCTGCACTTTCTGGAGAATGCGTTTCCATTATGGGCTCCAGCTGTTTATCATCTCATACTTACAGCTAAAAACAAAAAGGATTCATTGAATACGCCGCAGTAAGTGCATAGCGCCAACAATAATCATAACAGAAAACGCAACCTGTTTCTTTTTATGGCCGATATGCAAAGGTTCCTTTATGAATTTCCAGGCGCCCTTTTGTTTTGCTTAAGGTGTAATGAGCTTTTCGGATCTAAAGTGCATCTGGGGGTCTTCGATGATGGAATTTCCTGAAGTTCCTGATGTGATTTTTCCTTGCTTTAAAGTAATAGATTTACACAAAAAAAAGACTGAAAAAGAAATTTTAGAATTAAGAACGAACGTGGAAACCACACCTTCCCAGCTGTAGGTCTGAATCCAAGGTGTAATGGGGGGGGAAATAATCTGCAAAACTGTAATTGTCCCAGTAATGTGAAATGCGACTGTCACGCCGGAAAAAGAAGATCTGTGAACAAAAAACACACAAAATAATGCAATTAAAAGGTGCAAAGGTATAAACATTTGTGGATTTCCCATTTTTGTTATCTATAAATGCCAATTAACCACCAAATTGATAGAGGTAGCATCACATCCGCAACAGAAATATGTATATATTATATGTTGTTTCTAAACAACTCATTATATCACAAGCGTAATTTTTTTAGGTGTTTGTGAGGTTGCGGTATCTAAATCACGCTCTTTGTTATAGGAAATACCTTTCATGCAATTTAAACCAAAGAAAACCAAGATAATTTTAAAATGGTATTTATCATTCTTTATACCCTGCATTAAGAGCGCGCCAAGAAAATTAATAAATTAAAGGATGCAGTTTTGTATCCCATTGTATAGTGCTGTGGAATGCGATGGCACTATATAAATAAAATAATAATAGCCTATTCCTTACCATACACTAAAAATGCTTTTAACTTTCCAAATTATACTCCAATTGCCATTGTAGTATTTCATCGTCCCAGATGTACATTAGAAAGCAAACGTAACTCATATCAAGTCCCAATCAGTCTTAGATGGATAACTGAAATACAGGATCCCATCTTTCTGCCTAAGCATACCACTTAGGTTAATAGATATTTACTGTGGTCCTCACTTATAAGCTCGGGGTGGAAAGGAACACATTTTTGGGGTATTCCTCAGTCTTGGCATTAATATGGGTCCTTATCGATATGTGATTAAGGAGTGCACAACATTAATGCATTGAGAGCTCTCGAAGGTCCTGAGTTTAGAGCGGAGGTACCGATACACCCAAGTAAGCCTACTTTATAATGGTGGGGTGATCAGATGTCCCTGTTTTCTGGAGATCGTCCTCCGATGGAGACTTTTGCTCCTAGTTATTACTCATCACTTCAAATGCCTCCTAAACCCACCTCAAGAAATGTGCCCTTGTATTTTGCTTTACATGTTGTGAATATTAAAATCATCCTTTTTAAATTTCCCACTCCTCCCTATAGTGACTGCGGCTGCGCTTCTAATGAATGACCGCGGCCGGCGGTTTGCGGCTGCACGCTGCGCGGTTGCCGGCGCCCCCTCCAAGTAGGCGGGCTCCTACTTTGCCTATGGGTGGCGCCGGCCCTGCATACGAGACACAACTATACCTGACAGTCTATAAAAAAAACAAAACTATCCATGGTCTTGAAAAATGTATAACCAAGGAATATTCAAATAATGAGACTTATTCCCACGGTCGGTGAGATCATTACAATGTAGATCCCTAAACTACCTTCTAACCATAAACGTTTTTAGTCTTTAAAATTAAACACTTTCTGAAATAAGTCTCAAAAACAAAAAAAGACTTTCTGCTCATAATGTTCCGCCTGACGTGAAATTAAGGATTGCATCAAGAGTTTAGAGCTCCGGTAGATTCTCTATTTCAGGAAAGACAAGCTGCTGACAGAGGGTGGCTATAAAAGATCTCCAAGATCTCTGCGGGGAGATGGGATCATTCTCTGCCCGAACTCTGGTGTCAAAGCGATAGTTTTTAGCACTGTCAGCTGCGGGGCTTTTATTTACAGCAGGTGAACTCTATCTGCATCTCTCGGCCTGTAGAGCCGCAATCCGCTTTACAGTTGGTGACATTCGGAATGACTCCTCTGGAGAGTCCTGACAATCTGTCAAGGAGCTGCAGTCTACGCTATGTGCGCTCCGTCCGTGTTCCCGAGATATTTATTAGCTCGGATGACAACGTACGAAGCAAAACCGTTCAGCTTATGTAAATGTTTTGGTTACGGGGGAAGAGACACGCGGAAAAAAAGTGACAAACGTGGTCACCATGACAACAAATAACTCTCGTTTTCTGTCATTGATGTTATTTTACCCAGGTGTCATATTGCTTTTAGCTGTAGCCATGGTTTTATTTGACCCTGAATCTTTTGTCATTCCCACCGATAGGCGAAGGGTAAATATTCAATCAACCCGTAAGAAACTCACGGCCGTGTCTGGTGAAAGTGGTTTAAGAGGATCTGACAATCTCCGGAATTTTACTTTTTGCAGTTTAGTTCTGGTAAATAAGCCTTAATATGTGTTTTTTTAGCCAAAACAAATAGTTTTTCCTACCCTATAACAAGACCCTCATTTTGCCGTTTATTACCATGTATTCTTTAAACCCTAATTCCCCTTTTCCATGTTTGATGTACCCACAGTTTATTCATTGTTTTTCCCTTGCGTAGTACCCTATATTATATTTTTACTTCTGGGGTTAGTGTGGTTTTCAGGCTAGAGAAACATATAATGTTCTGATTCTAATGGTAGGAATACAATTTATAGTTTTTCATCATTTTTGTATTTTTCTCCTTTTTAATTTTTTTGTATTGTTCATAGTACAATATGGGTAAGGATCCCATTGAATTTTTTCATGGTGACACCACAGGGGTGTCTAAATTTTATTTTCATTTTCTTTTAAATTATTTATTTTACTATTTTTAGTGTTTTCTCTTGACTCCTACTGGGTGATTCATGATGATATACCCCTACTTAAAGAAAAGATGTAGAAGAAAAATTATGGATCTATCCCCACAGTGTAATTGACAGCAATTGTCAACTACAGTCGAGTGGGTTTTTAACTATAGATCTGACGCCATCCATACTTCTGAATGGTTATATATATATTTATTTTTATTATGTCCCTGGGGCCCAATGAGGCGCTCAGCTGGGCCACATAATGCGGTGAAAGCATGCATTGTGTGATTGCAAAATGCTTCTGAATATAGTGCAAGGTAAGAATGTGTGTATATTTGTTAGTGTATTGTGTTAGAGTGAGTGTGTGTGCTTGTTAGCGTGTGGCTGTTAGCATATGGCATTATAGAGTTATAGAGAGTGGGTGAAGGTGTTAACGCATGATTTTTATGGATGTCAGTGTTAATGTATGCTTTTAGAATGTGTGCGTTAGTGTGTGAGTGGGTTTGTGTGTCTCATTTGCTGATATTGTCTCTGAAAGTAAAATTTGGGAGGATAGAGAACATAATAAATCCCTGGAACAATGGATCCTTTTACTTCAAAATGCTGTACCAACAAAGGGCAGCTCATCATGTGGAAAAGAAATTAAATAAAAAAAAATTATGTAAAGGAAGAAATGCAGCATGTATGATATTCTGAAAGAACAGTATTCTAAAGATATAAATGTTACCTTTAAAAAAAAAACTGATTAAAGCAAAAGTAAAATCTTCGGTGTGTGTGGTGAAAATGGTCCAATTCACGCCTGCTGAGAGAAATGCTCATTATATCTCCATGCTCTAAAGATGCAAAAGATAGAAAAACATAAGAACCTAAGCTGTGCTAGGTCAATCCAGGACCTGGATAACAGTACCCAGATGAATGAGAATCGCTCATTTCTTCTATGGCGGAATGTTTGCTTCTTTTTGCCACAAGAATCTATCGCCACTTAAAAACCTGCTCACATCTTTCAATATTGTATTTTTTGATAACTGGAATAACCAAACTTCAGATACACTTTGGTTGCAGCCACACATAAGTCACGTCGCTTTATTTGCCTTGTTTGTACACCTTTTCACCGGCATGACTGTCACATTTCAGAAAATGTATATATTTGTGCAAATGCATATCTGAGCATTTTATGTAATTGTATGTCATGTTCTCTCAATATCAACACCTGCATCATTAATTAGGAAATGTTGTTGAAGGATCGAATGTTGACTCTATAAATGGAGAGTGTGGGTTAGAGTGTGTGACAGGATGGTGCCATACACAAAAAGTCTGATGTGAGTTACAGGGAAAGCTGGAAACAGTGGATAACCATCAGATGGTCAGTTAGGTAAACTGGTGTCAGTGGGTGGTCCTATGATGTGGGTGGGTGGCCGCGCTGATGTCAGTGGCGGTCCGCGGCCTTTAGTAGGTGGTCCCACTGATGTTGCATGAAAACTGGTGTGGTTGGGGGGGGGAGTGGGTAAGGAGTGTCGCAACGCTACTCCCATGACCTGGAATTGCTCAGTGGAGACCCGAAGAAGTGTCTCTTCATCCAGAGTCTCAATACGAAACTCGGAGAGTTCTCAGGTATGCTTATTATCACATCTGATTCTCCGTTAAACAAGGCATATGCCCAAACCAATACTTTTTAGGGATTTCACAGGCTTATGCAGAGCGAAAGGATATCTGGTGCTTCAATCACTCAACTCACAGAATCCAAAGATAGGGATGGCACAGGTCTGTGCTGGCAGAACCCATCATATTACGTCAGCTTGGGGAGATCTTTCTGTTTAATGTGGTGCATTTATATTAAAAAATATTTCTGCATTTGACCACCTTTATAAAGTAAAACAATGTGTTAAACATACTATATAGTTGGACTTTAATTCTTAATGTGGATTATTGACTCAACTTTACTTTGTCTGCTACTTGTATTCTAAAAGGTCAGTAGGTCACAAAATTTAACATTACACTTAAAATGCATAATTTACCTGTCTTAGTCTGACCCTTTGATGACACCGTTCAACCGTCAAGTCATTGATTGTGTGTCCTTTATAATAGCTTCTGTAAATCTTATAAATAAGATCCTAAATTATTAGATGTAAATTAAGTGCGTAAGCGACTTTAAAGCTCAGACAAAAAATAACAGCCTGCACGATGCCTTGGCAGCCTTTCCAGTGATCACATTCACTTACTTGATATATAGCAACAGAATGCAATGTTAATACACACCACAAATGCAACGTATTTAAAATAATCTATAAATGACGCAAAGTAAAATATGGTGTTCTAAATTTGGGGAAAAATACAGATTAAAATAGTGATTTTGTTATCTAGAATACAACAATATACACTGATCAGCCATAACATTATGACCACCTGCCTAATATTGTGTAGGTCCCCTTTTGCCACCAGATCAGCCCTGGCACGTGGAGGCATGGACTACACTAGATGTCTGAAGGTGTGCTGTGTTATCTGGCACTAAGACATTACCAGCAGATCCTTTAAGTCCAGTGGGGCCTCCATGGAGAGGACTTGTTTGTCCAGCACATCCCACAGATGCTCGATTGGTTTGAGATCCGGGGAATTTGGAGGCCAAGTCAACACCTTGAACTTTTTGTGTTCCTCAAACCATTCCTGAACCATTTTAGCTTTGCTGCAGGGCATATTATGGTGCTGAAAGAGGCCAATGCCAATAGGAAATACAGTGTCCATGAAAGGGTGTACATGGTCTGCAACAATGCTTAGGTAGGTGGTACGTGTTATCCATATGAATGGCAGGACCCAAGGTTTCCAAGCAGAACATTGTCGAAAGCATCACACTGCTTCTGCCGGCTTGCCTTCTTCCCATTTCATCAGACCAGGCCACCTTCTGGTAGCTCGTCTGTTGGATTTGACCACACATGCCAGCCTTCGCTCCCCCATGGATCAATGAGCCTTGGCTGACTATGACCCTGTCGCCGGTTTACCGCTTTTCTTTCCTTGAACCACTTTTGATACTAACCACTGCAGAGCGGGAACACCCCATAAGAGATGCAGGTTTGTAAATGCTCTGACCCAGTCATCTAGCCATCACGATTTGGCCCTTGTCAAAGTCGCTCAGATCCTTGCGCTTGCCCATTTGTCCTGCTTCTAACACATCAACTTTGAGCATGAAATGTTAACTTGCTGCCTAATATATCCCAACCACTGACAGGTGCCATGATAACAAGATCATCAGGGTTATTCACTTCACCTGTCAGTGGTGATGATGTTATGGCTGATCGGTGTACAGTATTTTTCCTAGTCGCTAATATTTCATTGGTGGCCACAGAGATGATCCATGTCATATTTTCTAAGACAACAATTTGAACTTGCTGCCTAATATATCCCAACCACTGACAGGTGCCATGATAACAAGATCATCAGGGTTATTCACTTTACCTGTCAGTGGTGATGATGTTATGGCTGATCGGTGTACAGTATTTTTCCTAGTCGCTAATATTTCATTGGTGGCCACAGAGATGATCCATGTCATATTTTCTAAGACAACAATTTGATTTTATTGCATCGGTATGGCTTACATTTCTGCTAGTCCTACTTATTTTAATATTCTTTAAAGCACTAATCCAAAAGCAAACACTTTATTATTACATATATATATTAACGTGCAGCAAAATATACTCAATATGATAATTTATATTTTATCAACATTTTTGTCAGATCTACAGATTTTGTGCTTTTTTTTTACATTTTCGTGTTGTTTATTCTAAATGTATTTTATGTGAGCCATTCCTTCTTTTAAAAGAATGGAAATTTTGATTTGGCCGCTATTAAAATTCTGCTTCTGATAATTGTACTTGTTGGCCAATTTCCAATCCGTGCTGCATCTCAGAGTTAAATTTTGAATGTAAATCTCATTTTGAATAGTTGAATAGTATAATCTTGGTTGTACAGGTAATGAAGCCCGCCATAGCAGACCTATAGGAAAAACTACTTTCATTCATTGTATGGATGAAAGAAAAGATTTTGGTGCTGAAAATGCTTTTTTGTTGTGGAGGATAGCTGGGCTAGCGTGAAGGTGTAAATGCAAAAAAACCCCAAAACCCAACGAAACAATAATTGCAGTTTTTAGTAATTCCTTTTTACTTTAACCAACATTTTGTTTTTAGGATGTGAGAGTATGAACATCTTTAAAAAGGGAGGTAAATACTTTCAAAACCTCATTCTAAAAATGAAACACCGCTGTCCTCACCAACATGATTACAGAAGATATGGCAGTCTTATACAGAAGCAAACCTTTAAGCTTACCACTAAGGAAACACAATTTGTGATGTCTACTTTTTATCATTCTGCAAGACAAGAAATCCCGAATGAACTTCAGATCAAGAAGCCCACTGATAATTGTCATTATTGAAATACACATGAAATCAATTATTTCCTTTTTATAATATAAAACCTAAAGCAAACCCAACTATCAGCTATTATTATTATTATTGCTATTATTATTGTTATTATTATCTATTGATTTATATGGCACCAAAAATAATAAGACTTGTGGGCACAACAACAAGATTTAGAAATGGACAGAGAGTGTAATAGGTGAATGTACTGTATGCATAGAATGTAATACATTAAAGCTTGCCTTCAGTGTGCCTGGATTCCAAACTTAAAATGACACCCTTCTCGGCACTCCCTTTGGATTAGTACTTAGGCCATTATGACCAATGCACAGGTATGCAGGCAGAAACTCAGCAGGAGGTGGCATGTACAACATGAAGGAAGCAGACAATCAGTGAATCAGTGCACATCCTCCCACCGAAATCAGTGGGATCACTTTCAGCTCATGCAAAAGGGGGATCATGTTAGACCTCCATCAGAATGCTTGCCAGTACTGGAATTGACTGGTGCTAGGTATATCATGTGCTCGGCCAAAGGCATCTCCTTCATAGAAGGGGGTGGGGAATAGGGGTAAATGAATATGGGAGGGGGGCTCTGTAGAATCCCCAAATGCATTTTCAAGGGATACAGTGAATTTAAAGAGACCACACAGCTATCATGTACATTAAAGTCCATGTAACAGCTGGAGTTTTTCTTTAAATTCTCGTTATAATCTCTATCGCATTGTGTTTTGCATCGATACACAGCTGAAGACTAATATGTTTATATATATATATATAAAGAGCCTCTAGATACAGAAGATTTACAGCCAGGATGTTCTTTTATATTATTTTACAGTTGATCCTACAGTCATCTTATGAACAATTACATTGAGCTAGCTCGGCACAATCTATCAGATTTATTTACAGCAAATGCTCATTCCATAATTGGTAGAAGTGCTAGAATTTTGTATAAAGGATATTATGGTCAAATTGCACAATTACATTTGGAGGAAGGTTGCGTCTGGTTTATAACATCCAAAGGCTTAAATTACCCTTTACATAATCAATACTTTTGTTGAATGATGGATCCTTGCAGCAAGAGAACTTGTTTTATTGCGCGATGCTGATTGTCTGGTTTTGTAGAGCGCAAGTAAGGCACATCCATTTTCCTGATGATATTTTATTGAGTTTTTGGACCTATAACAATCTCATACGTTTTTCTTGACTACTGATTAAAGTACTGATTGCTTAAATTCCAGAGAGAACCATGTTATATGCCGGTGATGGGTAGAAGTTAATTGGGCCCTTCTTGTTTCTTTTTTCTTTTCACAAGCGATCCTTCTTCGCTCTATCTTGGTAACCTTCCATTTCAAAATCAATTTGGGCAATAGAAATATATGCAATGGTGACAGTTTATACCAAAAGATTATAGTCTAAAACTGGAGTTTTAAAAAGAAGAGATGTATGGATGCGGTAGGTGAGTGAAACAGCTTTCTAGCAGAGGTTAATAGGGAAAGAGAATTTATACATACACGGTACAGACACATGGCTATGACCCAAAGGGGATAATGGGCAGACTAATGTTCGTATCTGCTGTCCAATTCTGTTCTATTCTATGCTATTAAATAATTGCCCCCTTCTAACTTTCCTGCAACACCAAGATTTCTCCAAGTCACCATCTAACCTCAGGTCACATGGTTACATTTTTGGGACCCAGGAGTTCTATATTTTTCCTATAAGTGCCTAATATTTTTCTAGATGGAGAAAGAGGGACAAAGACAAGATCAGCGGAGAAAATATTTTATTTTCATCACGTCTATCTTTTCAATCCATCTTATTCTTGACTAATATTCCTCAAGGAATATCCGGTTAGGGTTGTAGTTTACATGTATCATTCTAATGTATTCACTAAAGGGTTTTTGTCACATAATTTTAATGACTGGCATATAATCTAGTTGAAATGTAGTTCTAGTTCAAATACCAGCTGTTTTATTATTGCAATCTATAGATACAGTATATATGCAATCTATATGCACAGTTAACTCAAAGTGTCTTTCATGATAATTTGAAGCCTTGTAATTTACCCACCGAAAAAAGTGCAAAAGTAAAACGTCACAAATGTAAATCATAAATCATTTCATCAATCATTGTACCACTTATGATGCCACAATGCATGTTTTTTGGAAACCACCAGCTTTTTCCATCTGTGCTTTCCACTGAAACGCTTGGCAGATTATTTTGTTCAGCTGTACCCTGGAGTACTTTTATTGTAGAATTTTTCTGCTGTATCTATGATGTAACCAGATACCGTGTTGCTTCTTAGCATATATACAGTATGTACATATATATATGGAAGAAAGGGCAATTAGATACTGAAGCAGCTCAGCATTTATGGCCTTAACCTAAAGAAACAGGAGGGACTAACAGGGTTCACATGCATTAAGCGGAAGTGGTTGCGGCCTAGCAAACAGAAGGGTTATCCCCCCCTGGGGTGAGGGCAACCTTGATCTGAGAAGGTGGATTTTCATATGTACTACAACGAATTACCCATAGTATCGGTATTCCCGAACCACTGTGCTTAGTGTATGGGTATGGTTTGGGGTATTTTGTGGGACACTGATCGAAGAACAAGAAAGAGGGTTTTATTGAAAATGTAAGGCATTTGTTGGGTGAAAACAGTTTGTTGCTGATGTTATTTATCTTGTATCACTGTTTTAAGAAAATGTCTTCCCAAACAATAAAACATGTTGCAGTGTTTATTAAAATGTTGCAGCCTTTATAATCAATTTTTTGTGTCAATCAATTTATTGTCCTCATAAATTATTTCACCTATCATCAGGTCTCGCAATGAATCCGATCCAGACCTAACTGGGGTTGGATTACCGGTACCTAAATGTGGGAAAAATGTGATCTGAAGGTCAAAGCAGGTGAGGTTTAGAGATTTTCCTACCTCTATTTGTAGCTTAGAGGAAAACCTTAATTTAAAAAAATAAGAGTTCTCTAAGAGCATCATTTGTGAAGATAGTGTTTTGGTGAAAGCCAGGTTTTTATTGGTTTGTATGTTTATTTTAAACATTGTAAATGAATATTTAAACTTGTAATAAAAATACACAAGGGATCTGTGGATTCTCTAATTTATCACCAATGAAGACCCTTGCTGAGATGACAAAATCTGTGAACATTTTCACAGTACATATTTATAAAATAAAGTAATAATAACGTATTGTCAATGCGTGTAACAATACTATAAATCACGTTTCTACTTGTATATCTTGGCTATGAAAATGTATAACTTTGGTTCCAGGCCAAATCATGTGTTTTTATTATACAAAAAAATAATAATTCCTATTACTATACAAATGAGAGCTGTCTGTGTTTATAGCAAATGTAAGAGAGAAATTGAAACAATTTGCTACTGATGACTTGGCAATGGGTATCAGTTCTAGAAAAAAAAAAGAGTCCTTGATTTCCGAGACCTTGAATGCACTGCAAATATAGTTGGCGTTGAAAATATTAACTGTTTGTGCAATTGACCGAGATCTTGTGATTGCAGAACGCTGTTATGTTAGCAACTTGGACTGCGCTGCTTGGCATGTTGTGCCAAGTCTATAGAAAACACGATGCAAGGGAAACCTTGCCTCTCTACAACTATCCAATCTTCCGTCAAAACAAACTAATGTTTTTTCTTGATTTATATCTAAATCTACTGTAAATCGATTCTTTCAGCAAAGTGCAATCTGTGCAAAAACAAAGCGCTGTAAAAGTGTGTGCATTGTACCATTGTGGAAGTTAGATTTCATATTTCAATATTATATAGATTCCAGATTTCTTTATTATATCTCAATGTTGCATTGCATCGAGTGCTGTTATTATGCAATCTGTAGCATACACAAGATGAGACTTCTTCCAATCAGAGACGAAGGATGCGCAGAGAAGCCGCCCTTTTGCAAAAATTCATTAAAATTCGAATTGTTCTCACAAATCTGAATGCACACGTCTAATAATTACGTATTATTGTGTTTTGTAAACACATGAAACCCCCTGAAAGCCCCTCGGGGAAGTTTCCGGAGCCTGGCTTAGCTGGGTCTGGCAGGGAGATATAGTAAGTGGGTGTTTAGGGTGGTCAGTATGGGCCAGCAAAGTAGAACCAGAGACGGCATATTTATGTGATGTATAAAAATGTATACATAACATAATGTATAAAAAGTCATTCTAGTACTAAAGTTGGCCTTATCGCCATAACCACCATGGTCTCAATGACCATGACTATCCCATCGCTGGTTAAGACCATTTTTCAAACTGTGCACCCAAAGCTACTTTATTTCAAACATTTTAACACATTGCAAAGATTCCACCTTTGTAAATCTATCCGCTATATTTTGATCAAATACGAACAAATTGAAGTTGACATCTTTGATATTAACCTCGGCTCAGGTAACTTTATTTCCATTTAGAAATAACAAATTATCAGGTGTATACGCTTGATCTTTTTCAGAGTAAGCGTAGCCTATTAAATGGCTGCCAAAGATCCAAAAGTCAAGCTCAGCCAGTGGATACGAATTCTAGCGGAAATCAGAATTTCACGAGGTCAGAAAAATAAAATAAGAACAAAAAAGAGAGGGTAATCAGGGAAAGAGCAACGGAACAGAGAGGACAAGGTTAAGTGTAGTCCGGGGCTGATAACTAATACAAGAGGCAGGAAACAGGATTGTGGATACACACAGGAACCAGTCAAAAAAAAACCTAACAAAATATGGATAAAAATAATGTTCAAGGTCTAAGCTTCAATAACATAGCGAGGACACAGAAGAAAAGGACTGGGTTAATATACATGTGAATAACAAGACTTATGTGATAAAAGTGTCTGGCTTTTGCTTGCGTATAGGTGACTGATAAGTCAGGTAACTGGATGGCTGTATAATGGCTGACATTATATAAGTCAATAAATAATAGAAATATGCGTACATACTGTATCATATTACACATTCATGTTTACTGTGGACAGTGAAATCCAGACTCTTTAGAATAGAGTTTTAGAGTAAAAAGTTTTACATAGGAATCGTGATCATGATGTGACGCATTGAATGCTTCACGTGACCAAGTTGTCTCCTCCTTTCTAACTCATCTTTTTTTTTCTCCAGCCACCCCAGAAGCAGGCAACAAGGCAACATTTCCGCATTGACTCCCAGGGATGGTTTTTATGCACATTATTAAACCTTTTAACCTGCAGAACACGGTGATACAAAACATTCCGGGCTTCTAGAAAACAAAAGGAAGAGGGACCAAGGAATTTGGTCCCAAAGAGGGAACGTCTTTCCTAAATAAGGACGTTTGGAAGATATTCCTAACTTTACATAAAAACATCTGTACTAATGATTACTGTGTAAGTATGTAACTATATGTAACCTAATGCATTTCTCACTTGTTTTTAATGCTCTGTGGACTTCCTTGTGACTTAAAACAAAGCACAAACGCAACACACTTAAGATTTAAAGGGTTAACAGTCTAGCCACTCCTTAATACATGTTTATTAAACCCGAGAGTTGAGTGTCTTAAAGTTGGCACCTTAAAAAGTGTCAACACAAAAAGGTGCCTCGCTTGTTTCATCTCCCCAGCAGCTGGATGCTTTCGCTGGCATTTGCTGACCTTTCTTTGTGCTCTATGTCTGACCCGCGAGGTCGTTTCCTGGCCTTCTCCACGTGACCTCTGACCACAGCTGACCTTTCTCTGGAGAATGTGACATTTTGTTCTCCTCTGGCTGACACGCAATGCTCTCATTATTCCAAAGTATGTGAAAATAATGACCTGGGCTGACCTTTAAGTTCTCTGACTTACGTTGTGTCTGCGTTCAGTGCTGAATCACCAGGGTGCAGGAAACACAAACAGAACCATTTCAAAACCAAGATAAATCCGTCTGAGACTTAATTGAGTGCGAGTACATCGAATTATGGCTATAAAGTATTAGCGCTACGTGCTGATCCTCTCCGTCTGTGTTTGTCCACAGGAGAGAACGATCGTTTATTTGATTAATATTAAATACTATTTGAATGATATTATTTATTGATTCATATCGCACATCATATTCCATCAGGACGTAACAAGTTGGACCTAAAGAAACAGAAGGTTAGGAGGTTGTTTAAAACAGCAAAAGAGGGGCACTTTTAGCGGCTGTGGTCAGTGGTAGGGATAATGAGCAGGACTTTTAATTGACTTTGAGAGCTTTTGATTACTCTTAATGTAAATAAGGTATTTCAAAAATGCATTTTCTATACACTTTACGTTATAAACACACGTTTGCCGTTTATATACACAATATTGAGGGCTGTAGAACACTTTGATACATTCAGACCCACCAAACTTCCTGAGCTCCTAGAAAAGAGGAACACCAGGGGAGGACGGAGGAGCAGGAATTTGATTCCCAAAGAAGGACTCTTGGGATTTATAGTTTTCGAGTTCATCGGGTGACCATTATATATTGCTTTATCTGTCACATGTCTCATATTCATACGTCATTTAAACAAAATATAACATTAAATAGAATTATACTTTACTGCTTCTGTGGCAGGACATGGGTTAAACTGTAGTACACAACCCAAATGTAATAAATGTGCTCGGAGAAGAACCAGTCTCTCGTTTAGGGAGACTCGGTTATCTCCAGAGGCTGAAAGGACCTGAAATTGGTGTTCATGCTGAGATGTGTTTGTAGCAGCTGGTATTCTGCCCAGGATTGATCCGGCATAATGATTTAATCATCTCTTTCCCAAAGACAGAGTGATTCCTCCAGGTCAGGGCTAACGGCATTTATGATACGAAGCAGCTTGTGGCAGCTCAAGCCAAATGCTACTGAATTTGGCCCGGGGATAAACCGAGCGCAGACTGACTTTTGTTATCTGTACGCGGTGTATTTAGGTTATATTTGTGTCAAACCTGGACAGGTCATAATATTTAAAACAGCATTTTAGAATTTACATTTTTCCTTTTTTCTATTTAATTGTTGTGTTTTTTTTAAAATACCACCTAATATTTTTTTTTCAAGGTGCCGTTCCATCTAATCTACTGACTTTAACACTATAATTAGAAACATAATTCCTAGCACTATTAAATGCCCAAACTCTTCACATAAATAATTATTTAATCAAGTAAAATCTTGCCTCTTCTGTTATTTATCCTGGGAACATTTGATGACATGACACAAATACAGGCACATGTTTTCATGTGATTAAACCTTCAGGATAAATACTAAAATTATAGATATGCTAAGGCTTATTTGCTGAAAATACCAGAGAGCTCAATCAATGGTTTGTCTCTGTGGGACAGTAATGTAACACAGACTGTGACTAGAAAGCACAGGGCCCTGGTGGAAAAATTGCCCCAGGGCCTCCTCAACTTCACCAAGTAACATGTGCCACAGTGACACCTTTGCCCTAAACAGCTTGTGACCCCCACATCTACCACAAACAGCTTCAGTGCCATGATAAATCACAAACAGCCAGTCTGTGCCATCTTTGCCCCAAACAGCTGGTATGTGCCATCATTGCCCCAAAGAACTTGTCTGTGGCATCATTGCCCCTTGCCCCCACTTCCAACATACACTCTGATGGTAAACACACTTATTGAGTTATACTCAATAACATGTACACATTCTAACACACACTCCACCTCACCCCACTTACACATACATGCTCAAACACAAACACTTACACACCATGCTCACACACCCAATTACACATCCATGCTCACAAACATACAATTGCGACCGCTGCGACCCCTGTGGTTACGCCACTTCTGTAACAAAAATGTTAGAGTACTTTCTTAATGTAGTCTTGCATGAGTTTGTGTATGCTTTCTAAATCCGTTGTGCTTAAGATGCATAATTTGGTCTGGAATCTGGTGTATCAATATCATTCAACAGAAATGAGACGTTCTTCTCTCTTAATATTCAAACACTAAGCTGCCATAGTGATGCCAACGATCAGAAATATGTATCTCCTAGAACATGATGGAGCTCTATCTAAGCTAAGGCAGCATGTTGGATTATAAACCTTTATAGATACCTTAACCTTTGTCTAGCCCGTTCCCTCATCAAACTATGCACGCAGGTGTCATATTATTCATAGAGTGCCAGACACTGCATTAAAAGATTAGAAAAGTTTAGACGTGCAGTTATAATTTTCACTGCATTTACATCTCCTGCCGCCTAGTCGTGGCCGCTGTTTGCTTCTCATGTTGACTGATGGTAGCAACACATTTCGGATATCCCTTGCAAATGAGTGGCTTGGCGTTAAGAGTCCCATAAAACAGGTTAGTTAGTTCCATAGGTGTTCTGTGGGAAGCAGGTGGATATTGTTTATTGGTATCACCCCCCACTCCTTTTCATGCATTTATGTTTATCATCGTCATCATCATCATTTTTCAATTTGATTTTGATATCTGAGCGGACTGAGCCTCATTTTTTGTAAGGGGTGTATTAGAACCATTTGGTTCCATCCACAAGCACGTTGCTGCAGTAGAGTTTTTGTTGCAGGACTATTAAGTGCCTAATATTTCTCGGGGTCAGCTCATTTAGACATTTTCCAAAGAAAAGCATGGGAGTGGAAAAGTCAGAACATTGATGGCAACAAAAAACTAAAAAAGAGCAACAAGGTTATTGGGAATGGATGGAAAAAGTGAACATGCAATTGATTTGAGAAGGAAGTTAGGGTCGTGACAGAGAGGAGAGAAATATTCACGAAGAGAGGAGAGAAGACAAGTTGTCTTTGGGATGGAGAAGGTATTTCCTGGCTGCTAAGACAGAAACATAGAATTCTGGCCCATTACCAGGAACTTTGTTTTTTCTTTCCATGTTCTTTACTTACTATGTTGTCACTAGGGTATCTAGGGTTACAAGGATTTTAGATATCATTTACACAACCACTGAATCCTTTCTGTGCTCCTTCTACCCGGCTTTTTTCTTGGCACATTATTTTCTGAATGATCTCTCTTTTGCTTTGATTCACTTTCAGTGGCTAAAAGGGATAGAGATCCCATTTATCCTTTAAACGTGTATATTTTAATTAATCCCTTTCATGCACACAGATTTATATTTTATATTTCATTTGCTAATTTAAATCATAAGCACCCTTTTTTTATTATTATTATTTTTAAATAGACACAAAAGGGGAGGAAACTTTTCCTTGAGGGCATTCACTTTTCAGTGAAGTATGAACGATGAAATAAAAGATCAGTAGGGAACATGTACATAATTGCTACAAAAGTTGAACTTGAAAGTAGACAAAGAACTGAAAGGGAAGGGTATAAAAAAAAATCTCTGTGGGCGCGAGACAAGAAACTATGATAAAAACATTTGGCTCTGCTAGCGCCAAGACAAAAAGAGGTGATTTTTATAAATCAAAGATGTTAAAATGAAGGCTATACTTACATGCTTTAAAGACCATTAGAGTCAAACTGTCATTTTTTATATCTGCCTTTGCTAATTAGAAAAAGGAGTTTGCTTTTTTTTTTTAATCAGCTTTGTTATCGCCATTCTTTTTTTTGTTACATTTTTCTTACAGACTTTATTAGCCTTTTTTTGGGGGGGGTCATTCAAGCGGAAAACTGTAATAGTTACTTTTCCTTCGATCTGTACTGCTTGCTGCTATTATGGTTTTGTTGCTTGATTAACTTGTCAAATACTCTTCAACAAGCTGTTTAATATACAAGCAGCTATATGTTTATGCAGTGCATTTGTTTCAATGCAATGGCTTTGCATATGTGCCAAATAAAAAGAGAATGAACAGGTACGGAGGCTTCTAGACGATGCAATTACCTGGCCAATTATGTCCAACAATTACCAGTCCTTACACCTAACCAACTGCGCACAACAGGTCTGCCAATCATTAGGTTAGTATATATTCTACTGTAGATGACCCCCTTCTGGACGTACATAGAATTGCAAGTATAAAAAAAGGTGGGTAAAATTCTATTAATTAGAGAAAACCATAAGACATTCTGCCCTTTTTACTTGCCAATAATCACATCTACGAAGTCTGTATGGTTGATGACACTGCAAGTCAAACGAGAAGGTGGCTCACCGTATGTAAGAGGCTTCCATAAGAAAGTAGTTTGAGAATTTATTGAAAACATTAAACATATATATATACTGTATATATATATATATATATATATATATATACAATGAGATTAAGCATCTAGCAAAGCATGAACAGTATAGACACAATTTGAAACTCTGTTAAAAATCCAGATTTTTATGTTTTTCCATTTTTTTAGGGAATATGAGATAAACATAAGACATTTGGCACCACATTACCATAGTAAGCATTAATCGCCTCTGACAAATGCATCATTTTCTCCTTCACATGCTTGACCTTATTTTGTAGCTTTATAGTGACATCTTGGGTCATTGTTTGACCTCTAAAATAACCTCTGTACACAAATGACCTTTTACCGCATTAAATCCACCCCCTTCTTCCTGTAAGCCAGGGTACAGCTGATGTCTGGAATAGCTGAATGGATATTTATTCTAGCCTCAGGCTGGATAAACACATTAACTTATTCCATCCTTCCATGGCCAGAGATCATAGGTAACCTGTGGATAAATAGTTTCTTTTTTCCCCCTCTATTTAACTCGTTCAGTGCCAACAACGGGACTACCCCTCAGAAATTCATGTAGTTCAAACATGTCTGAATATCTTTAAATTACATTTTCTGGTTTCCCAACATCTTATAAATACGTATGCTCATTCAAATAACTTACTTGCGAAACATAACAATATGAAGTAATTAAGTAAGTAAACCTGGCAACGTAATAGCAAAAGGGAAAAATAAAGAGCCAGCTGATAAGGAGTTCTAATGAAAGTGGGGAACATTGGGGTGTAATTAGAGGTTATAATTGAGGGGACATTATTTATCCATAGATAAGAAACTATGAAAAAAAAAGGCCATACGTTAATAAAGCGGAGGTACAGTGAATGAGATAAATCGGAACGGGGAAAGGGAGCGATTTACAGAAAAATCTGGAACAAGAGGTTGCTGTAAAGGGGGATGGTGAAAGATAAAATATGTGCTTGAAAGGATTAATAGAATGTCTAAAATAAAAAAAAGTATGTATTATGAAAATACAAAAATAAAAATTAAAGGAAAAAAAAAGTAATTAAATAAAAGGTAAGGGCTTATAATGAAATGGGTATTCGTAAATACTACATGACAAATGGAAAGAAGTAAAGGATAACATGGAAAGTGACGGCAGATAAGAACCATAATAGACTGCGAGTTTAGGTAGTCTTGTTTGGTGAGTTTATGTAAAAAAATAGAAGGACAATAATTTTGCTTTTTCGACCAAAAAGACATGCCCAGGACTTCCATCGATGAAACCAGTGCTTTTCCCACTCCTATGACAGACGGTGTCGGCGGTGTCCTTCCCATTGCCCGTTAAACCCGATCTTTGAGAAGGCTGAGATGGCTCGGCCTGCTTGTTCTTGCTGGACTGAGGTCTTTCCCAGCTCTTGGTCAGCTTCTACATCTTCCGTTTTCTGCTTCAGACTTATCTCTCTTCGCAACAACATTAGTGAGCTGTTTGACCAACTGTGACAGTTTTAAGATTTTTTCAAGTGAATGCAGCTTTGTGAACATCATTCCTATGACTAGCACTGAGCGCTCAAACCCTTTCCAGAAATAATTCTTTAATCAAATCGTAGAAAATGTTACCTTTCATAAATTTTGCCAGAAACAAAAGGAGGTGCTGATAGGTTATTGCTATAGAAACTTAAAACACTTCTAAAGCTTTTTGTGCTATTTTGAGGTAATTAAATAATCCGAGGAAGGAATAAAAGAATCTACTATGCTCAACCTACTATTATGCTTTATATGTTAAGCGCCAACAAAAGTCAATTTAAATGGGGTGGTTAAAAACCAAAAACAAATCACTTTATTCCTGTTATATGGTTTCATACTTCTTCATAACCATCCTGTAGTGAAACTAACTGAGCTCCAAGTGGGAAACTGGAGGCACCAAGGACTCTGGGGCAAATGCCACTTTTGCCCCACTGTTAACCCCCCCGGCCAAGGCTTTTCTGTATAATGACGTTGTTTAGTTAGTTAAAACTGCAACTTCCCTGCTAACTCCCTCTATCTTGAGCAAACCCTAATGAGTAGAAAGATTTCTTGGAATCATTTTCTTTCCTACATGCACTGCCAAAGCCGGATAGGAGTAAAAAAAATCACAACGTGCCTGAATTTCAAAATACCCCTTGAAATAATTGGTTTTGGACAAAAATGTCTCTCGAGAACCAATAATCAGTAATCCATAACAAAAAAAACAGATATTCGCACCTAGACGTAACTACGATTCTCTCTAAAATACCTATTTATGCATCTTGGTTTCCACTAATGCAGACGAAGAACATTTGATCCCAAATGTTTAACTGTAGAGTTTAAAATATAATTGATGAGGGGCTGTATGTTTTAAAATAATTGAATTAAGTAATTAATGCAAACAGAAGAATTTCATAAAGATTCATAAATTGGAGTCTTTGCACATTTCTAAATAGTAGTGAAAAACGATAATATGTTGTAACAATCTACCTTGTGAGCTGAGCAGGAGGTGAACCCTTTCTCTTGATCAAGGTTTTGTCTTTATATGAGCTGTTTAAAATTTCAGTGAAGATGATAATAACTTTGCCTCGGTGTAATAAAATGTCAAGGACAAGAGTAAGGGCAAACTCAGTTACAATAATACAAGATCAGAATGGCATCCGAAAAGCCCTGCGGCAGATACATTTAACCCTCTCGGTTTGTACACAGGGATTCGGCCATTCTCCGTTTTCATTTAATACAAATCAGGTGGCCGCAGTGGATCAAGTTAAAATAATAAAAATACGACCCTTACAATTTTCTAAACCCATCAGCACTTCAGACAGAACCAGACGGAGTATCCTATCTATCCCATGCCCGGGAGCCTCCTGGATATGATGGGATTCTTCAGGGGTCTGGATGAGGCTGTGGGGGCCAGCCATGAATGCAAGAAAGAGGAGGCAGACATTTTTCTTTACGACAAGGGTGGTGGATAGGTGGAACAGCATTGCAGCAGATGTTGTGGAGACTAATACAGTGAGAGAATTCAGACATATGGCATATGGCTGTACGGATTCAAAGGACTGATTAAGGTCTGAGTCTTTATAACCGAAAAAAAATGGGCAGACAAAGCGCTAAAAAAGTACTATAAAATATTATTAAAAAATAAATCAATATTTCTGGGTTAAAAAGCTTGGAAATGCTGATAAAGCTCAAGGTTTTGTATTAGGTACTTATAGCTATGTAACTTAACCCTTCCCTGCCAGAGGGCAATGAGCCACATTCAACTGTATGGCCAAGAGTGGCATAGGCCATTGGTATTTTAGAAAGTGAATTCACCACATCAGATCCACAGGAGCTGGAACCAAAAACTTAATAAGGGCCATGACTGTTCCTTTAAATAGTGTAGACCCACAGTGTGAATTTAGTAGCCTACAAGAAGCTTTAATGTGAAATTCCTTAAGCATAGCCTTTTTACTTGGTAAATAGCCTCAAAACTGTGGTTTGTGAGGCTTAAATATTCAGACAATCTGCATTTAATGGGACATTTTAAATTACACATAACGAGTTTAGGACCTTGCTTAATATTTTTAACTTCATGAGAATGCACGAAAGGAATAGCAGGTTTATTGTATTACTAAATTTCTCTATCTCCAACCTGTACGGCTGCAAGCATCTTGGCTCAATTCTTTTATTTTTATTACATTTGTTTAAAATGAGGGCTCTACCTGATCCTTGAAAGCTGTTCTTCCTGACAACTCTTCATCTTTTATCATGCTTATGTTGGCTGTTATCCCAGTCCATCTACTCCTTAATGTAAGTGTTATAAATTGCTACAGAGTACTATAAAATATTATTAAAAAAAAAATCAATATTTCTGGGTTAAAAAGCTTTGAAATGCTGATTAAGCTCAAGGTTTTGCATTAGGTATTTATATCCATGTACCTTAACCCTTCAGTGTCAGAGGGCAAGGAACCACATTCCCTTGTATGGCCCAAAGTGGCAGAGGCCATTGGCATTTTAGAAACTTATAATAATATTTTATGGAAAAAAATAACTGAATTATAAAAACATTGGAACAAGGTATAAAATGAAAAAGGAACAATCGATCTTACCATATTCTAATTAACATTTTTAATAAAGAGGTCTTGCTCCACAGCTTTCCATTAAATAACATATTTTAAACAATCTGTAGTGTAAAATCATAGTAAGTTTAAGATCCTGCATTATACAGTATGTACTGTATATATATATATATATATATATATATATATATCTCAGAATATTACTGACTTAGAAAGTCTTATGTTCCGTGTAATTATAAACAGTTTGGTAGCCTATTTGTTTACAGATCTCTGAGTTCTTAAACTTTAGTGATACCTCTGGTGGGCCCAAACCGTTTCAGAACGAGATGTAATAACACGAAAGCTTTTAACACCTCAGAAGAACATGTAGCATCACATAAGTGTTCAGGTTCCCAGTGGTCCCTTGACAGGGGCTTTTTTTTATATGACACCATATCTCATGCTATAATTATAGTTACCGTTATTGGGTATCGCAAAATGGAAAGGAGAGAAAACCAAAATAACAAATGTGTCCGAATGCTTTTACACTATATGGACAAAAGTATTGGGACGCCTGACATTTTAAATACATAGACGCTAATATCTATTTGGTCTGCCCTTTGCAGCTCGAACAGCTTCCACTCTTCTGTAGATGCTTTCCCCATCTTTGGAGAGTTTCTGTGTAATATTTGCCCATTTATCCAGTAGAGCATTTGTGAATATTAAGGGGCGTCCAAAATAATTTCCATGATATCTCCCCTTGTAGGATAAATATTTGCAAGATAGCTATCTGATTCTTGGTGAAAAATAAAAACATACAATGTAGCCAGAAGTTAAAAATGTATATTGACATTTTGTACACCTTACATATTAAAAGCACCGTAGGCAATGCATGGTTGTCCACTCCACCTGTCTCCATACCCAATCTTCTATAAGTATCCTATATTATTTTTCTGGTCTTCACCTCTTGTTTTCTCTCATAATGTCTGTCCTTTTCTTCAGAACCTCTCATGCTGCTTCACCGTTATGGATTTTCCTGCCTTCATCTGTTATACTCTTCGAAGCCTCAAAGTTCAGATGTTCAAGGAGATCATTTAGTAGCTGAAATGTATTGATTTCCTATCAAACATATGTCTTGTGTGTGCACTAACCATTTTAAAATGTTAGATCCCGCTAGCATGACCTTACCTAATGAGAAAGCATTGGACCTAGTCAGATATATGTGGTTTTCCTTCTTTTTGTATATTTAAATGTAACATATAGTCAATAGAAGTTTAGTTTGAAATAATCTACTCTTATCCTGTAAATTTAATGAAATTATCATAAAGTATAGAATTTGATAGTTGACTGTGTACATGCTCAGAACTTAGACTCTAGAGAAGGTCACAATTTAGGACAATGAAATTTGGAAGTCTAAATGGACACTTGCTCCATTGGTCTGGAACAAGTTGCAGGATCACGGATCAGTATTGCCAACGGTTAATGACATAGATTATTACGCTAAAGTCACATTAAACAGTGGTTGTCAATGTCTCATTCCGTCCTATAACATTTAGTCATTCATTATACAATTCTTTTTAACCCTCTACCCAAATGGTCTAGTATTGAATATTCTATTGTCTTCTAAACCAAAGCATTTATATTCTATTATAGAGTAATGTAGTGTATGTTAGTGTATGTTAGCAAAAAAGAGAAATGTTTGTCAATGAACTTAAGAAAGCCTCAAAAAACATAAAACAACACTTTTACCCATTTTTTCCTCCCTAAGGTTCTACTCATAAAAATAGGCTGCTTAAAGCCCACTATGACAGCATGGAACTTCATTGACCACCAGAAGCACTAATAACCAATCAGAGTCATGTGATCATAAGCAATCAACCTTCTTTAGGACACAATGTACTCTTGGACTTGAAAGAAGAAAGAACTTAAGTTTATCTTGTTTGGCTTTATAAATACTTTCTGTCTTATGTTTTCCTTTGGTAGGCTATTTCCAGATACAACGCCTTTTTAGATTATCGCAGCCTATTATTTATTATGTCTGCATATAAAGCTGATGTGTTTCCGCTCTCTCATATCTTCCGTGTTTTGAGCTGCAACTCCAAAATCTTAAACTTCATTAGTTCCAAACATTCCACTGTCTTGGAATAATCAACCCAATATGATGTTTTGTTAATTAAAGAGATGGGTGAATATAAGCAGGTTCCATTTATATATTACAAATAATAATAAATTACTCTCAATCAACAGGGAACCATTTAAGATTCCAATTTTTGCATTTGTTTTAAGCACCAAAAGTACCACAGTACTCCACTTCCTAAGGTAAGGAATATTTAATTTAATTATTTCACTGGTTATTAATTATCAAGACTGGTCTTAGCATATGACAGCCCCTCAGGGCAGATTGGCCTATTGGGACCTCCATTGCCCTATTTTAAGGGGTGCCAAGGAATATTCTTTCCTGGGGTACTATTTAGTCTATGACTAGTCATGGGAACCAGTTTCATTAATTTTGCAGTTTCTATAATATGAGTCCTGTATGTCAGCTACGTGTATGTGCCATTTTCCACAGCTAATAGCGTATAACATTAATTCTTTCACGTCTTTCGCTTTTATTGTTATTAAATATTTATTTACATTTGGCACCATCGTATTCCACGGTGTTGTAGAATGAGATGCAGCTGTCTGTGTACCTCCTTCTTGGCTGTTGATCTACACCTACCAATATTTAGATATCACCTACACATATAAAACCATGATTCTTCTCTACCGTAGCTCTATATTCTGCTAATCAATGGCGTGTCCAATGGCCGTACCATGAATGCTGGCCTGGAGACCCCCCCTCTCACTCTTCATTCGGGAACTGTGAAAGCAGAACTGGACTGGCTAAATATAAATGGTCAATAAAGGGGCTAAAATGAGGAAAGAACCGGGCAGGGAGTGGATGGGGATAAAACCTCACTTTTTCAACTAGGAGATCAATAATTTTCCTGGAGGCAAGCAATCATCTACAATACTGAGAGGGGGCAGATTCAGAGATCTAAAGACTGGATATCAGTACATTATTACCGCTATGCATTGTGCACGTGGGATTGCCACTTTCAATAAATTGAATAATTTTTGGATTTTTATTACTCTCCTGGGATTTTCAAGTTAATGTTTTTTTATCACAAGCAATAATGAAATATAATGGGTAGACTGATTAATAAAGATATAAAGTGTGCCTTATGTGTATTTCTAAGTTTGTTGGAACAAATTTTGGGGAAGTAATTACTAGATTGATTAAACGTGTGCCATAAACTACCCATTTATTTTAATCTGTTCATTTCACTACACTCTATAAAAATTAAAAGCAATACTAACTAAATTTTGCATGGCAAACCATAAATCACTGTTATTGCTTGGCAGTATTAGATACCTGATAAAAATGTTTAATATTTCAGACAGTTTTAATATGTTCTTTTCTTAACCCAAACATGTCTACAATGTTATAACATGGGCCTATCAAATAAGGTTAGGAGAACATAGATTTCATGTTAAGAAAAAAGTCAGGGCAGTTAAGTTGTGGATTGTGCTGCCAAGTAAAATGGTTTTGCCGGATTCAATTAATATTTTCAAAGAAAAGTTGGACGAATCTTCAAAGGAACAAAGGTTTTCAAGGGTAAAACAATTTAACTTAGGCAATTTAGCTTCGGTTGTTGACCAAGGGAAACATCTAATTGTCTATGGGGTCAAGAGGGAATTTCTTAACCACTTTGGGATAATATTGAAAAAAAATTGTGACAAAGGGAATTTTTGGCCTTCTTCTAGGTCAACAGATACAGGAACTTGGAAGGATTAAACTTGAGAGATCTCGTGTCTATTATCAACCTCAGTAACTATGTAAAAAATGAAGGAGAGGTTTATTCTTGTCAATAAATTAGCAAACAGTTATATTTGGGAACAGAAGTATTGATTATACAGTGAAGGAAATTATTGGTATTGTGCTTATCTTAATGTCATTAAAATTAACACTTGTTACTAAATCAGAATCATCTAGTAAAGCTAGATCTTAATGATTTTTGTCAGGCCAAAGATAAATGACATTTTATCAGTCATGCTTATTTTGGGTCCATTGGCACATGTGTACAGCTAAATAAATATTTCCTCATTGGATTTATAGCAAATGTACTAATTGTCTATACAAAATAGTTTATAAACAATATAGTTTGGAATCTGCTTCTTACCAAAGAGAATGGCGGACGGGAGGAAAAAACATGCTGACATTGGGAAGGTTAGAAGAGCTTCTGACTCAAAATAAATTATTATTAGAAAGCTATATAATTTCATATTTACAGGATTTTGACTTAGTATTTTTTAGTGTAATTGACTCTAGTGTAATGAGAATTATAAAAATAAGTACACTGTGTTTCAGAATCATTATGATTACAGTGCCCATTAAACAACATGTAGCTCTGTTCTAAATAATCAAATTTACCATCTCATCTACAATTACAAAATTTCAGCCAAAACACTAACATTTAAAAATATTATTTTACTTTAACAAAAGTGGTGAATCTTAACAAGATTTTTTTTACAGCAAACAACACAAGTTGCTAATTCCTTACCAATAAATATATACACCCAGAAATACACTTTCAGACACTCGCACTAAAGCACACACACACAGACACTCACACTAACACAACTAGACATTCAGCACTAACACACACATCCAGACACTCAGCACCAACACACACAGATACTTGACATTAACAAATATGAGCAACATACACAGCCAGACACCCACATAAACATACCCAGGTACTCAAACTAACACAACCAGATACATACATAAATACTAACATACCCAAACAAAGACGCATGTTAACACAGTAACATACCCACACACTTTCACTAAGATGGATACCCAGACGCACACTAACATACATACCCACACAGACACCACCAAGCATGCAGCTCACTTCCCCTGTGTTTGAGGTACAGGCTGAGCTGCCGCGCTGCCCCCCCCCCCAGGGTCACATAACACAATGTTGCGTGACCCCCACCTCCTCCTGAAAGTTAGGGAACTAAAGAGATAAGTCCAGATGCTAGTCTGACCAGACCGCTCCTAGAGTACTGTTTATAGGTCTGGAAGCCCCATCTCCAGGATACAGACATTCTAGAGAGAGTTCAAGAATGGCTAATGAAATGGTGGCAACATGATTAAGGAAGACCAAGTCATGCATGTTGACATCCCTTAAAGAAGGCAAGAGAAGGACTACAACAGAAAGATTTAAATACACACTAGAGTAGTTTATTCACTAAAGAGATATTTGGCAGGGGGTTTGCCAGAAGCTCACTGTGGTTGCAAACTCTCCTTTTCATGAGTACAGGAGGAGAAATGTTACAATACATCTAAGCATCTGATTATCTAGACAAAATCTAGAGGATCAGAGGCTTAGATGTAATCTATTTATATATAATAATGTATACAGTAACTCAGAAGACTCAGTCATATTGCAACTTTTCCAGGCTCTGGGGAAAGCCTTCCAAAGTAAATCTTACATGGTCGCAACCGTAGAGAAGGGTGGTGAGCATTTGTGGGGAGACCTGCAAGCAGAGCCACTTTATGATAGCACTTATTGTATTAATTCCCAAGAAAACAGATAGGATACATCTTCCAAAGGGTGAACTGCTTTATTGGGGGGTTTTAAGGGTTTTTATATACAAACAGGGAGAATAGCACGAGTACAAGAATAAATCAGTGATTTATTACAATACTGTTATTCCAATGTGATGCCAGACTGTCTCGTTCAAGGTGATGTAACAATGACAAAGGTGACCTAAATTAATTCACGCAAATTTAGTATCGTTACTACACTTAGTAAAGAGATTAATACTCTACTCTCAGGCACCTGGCTTAATCCTCACCTAAAGTTCATAACTTTTCATATTAAAACCCTTTTTATTAAATGACCACTTATGAATAGCATAAACACTTCTTCCTTACACCATAGATTTAAAATGTATACCTGTATAGTAAAACTAATAATCATTTCATCGACCTGTTGCTACCAAGTAAGTATCCGTAATGAACCTGGGACCATTTTAAAAGATCCTTGATGAATTATGAAAATCAGTGTACGACTTAAAATAATGAACTTCGCTTTGTGGTTTTTAATTAAAAAAATTGAAAATCACATATAATGTAAGACAGTAATGCACAAAATGCTAGTCCGAAGTCTTTAAATCATAGTACCCCATGGGGACAATTGTTCCCCTGGTCCCTTCTCTAATTCTTTGCAGCGATATTGGGACATAACTGGAAGTTCAGAACTTTAAAATACAACGTGAATAATACAACTCTACAGTCATCGCTATCAGATAGCATTATACTCTTGTCTCACAATTTATTAGGGTACTAGAAGAGAAATCAAATTGACTTACGTTAGTAACGGTTAAGTTGTACTTTGCTAAGTTCGTTGTTTAAATACACTCATTTAAAATATACAAGAGTTCCAAATATGTATAATAAGGTATTACAGGCTAGACGATTATGCACCTTTAAAAGGAATGATGTCTTTGTAAGGTCATTTTGACCCTTTCGCTAAGGTACACCCTCTACCTAGCATGAAAGAAAGCATATTACAGTATGCCATTAATTTTATTTAACTACTGGCACGAATAGTTTACTTTTTTTTTTTTTAGAGAGAAGTTATCATATGTTAAGGGACCAAATATAAATTTATATTTAGTTTCAAAGTACAAAGTAACATTGCAGTAATTTTGTGTGATGTGTTATTGGTAATATATTTAAACAATATAGCCTATGTGCTAAATCTTGCCTGTAAATAAGTATATACGCTGTAATTCTGGTATTTATCATTTAAGTATGGTATAAAGTTGTAATGTAATGTAATGTCATTAAAATATCGGAGTATAGAGACTATATGTTTGGCTGGCATGGCAGTGGCAAAAAGCTTTTTAGATATCAATCACATTTTGCTGTTATACATTATGGTCGTCAGAATACTAATATGCCTAGATTATAGTATTAAATAACATTACATCCGGCTCATTAAAATATACAAATAGTGCATCCAATCAAGGAGGTGGTTATGATAGTAAGCAGCAGGTGGCCCTTAGGTAAGGAATCAGGGTTCCCGTCTTGGGTCCCACACTTAAGACAGTCCCCCGGTGCTGCTGCTTACTGCTCTCTCCCTAATGCTTGAGTTCCCTCCAGGTCTGAGTGAAGTGCAGAGATAGGGGGTAATGCCCAACTCTCAGCTGTTCTCAGACCTGCAGAGACCATGAGCACGGGGGAGAGCAAAAGCCCCTCTTACCCCTTCCTAAAGGTTAAAGAGGCCCCTGAAATGCTTCTTACCTCCAAATCCAGAGGGCTGCCCTGGTAAACATAATTTACCAATGCTTTTAACATAACATAATATAATACAATGAATGTACAAGATAAAAAGCACTTTGTCAATGATGGGGCTTTGGAGTGCAGAGACTTAACTTCTACCTTGGCCAACTCCTTTCAGCTTTCTGTAATGCTAACCCTAATGATACCTTGGTTACAATAAGAAACTGAATCAGTTTACTATACATAACCTGTGTAATAATTAAATTAATAATATATTGACCTCTAGATGGAATATTAAAATGAATCCTCTTTTCACCCCTCCTTTTGTTTCGATAACCCATATTATTCCTCACAAGCGAGGCCCTCATACACCTACCATTCCTGAATGGAACTTTGTGTAAAAGCACCATAAGGCTCGATGGCACCTGGTAACTGCCCTATTTGCCAACTACTAGATGTGCACTTGAAATTAGAGTAACGTTAATTGTACTTTCTAGTAAAAAAAACCTTATTATGTATGATTTTTTTACCTTAAGAAAAAAACATGCTTCTATGGTAACAACCTACCACTGCTTGATTTTGTATCATGACTGAAGATTTTTTTCTGGGGAAATTATGTTTCTAATGCTCCATTCAGTTGCAAAATAGTTAAATTCAGTAGAGTAGGTGGAACAGCACCTTTAATCTTTACAGCGGAGACCCGGCAGGTCAGGAAGCAGTAGCTATTAGGACTGAGTTTTGTCTCGTCTAGTGGAAAGCCCTCCACGCCTTTGTTGAGATTTCTCAGTGGCTGTATCTATGTCTTGTCAACCTTATCGTTGTCTTGTTTTCTTCTATGCTAAACATTCTTATCAGTTATCACAGTGTATCATCTCCTGACAGTCTCCGCTGTCACGCTCTCCAGCCATTTCCCATCTCTTGTGAGCCCTCTTCTCGTTTATACTCTTTTGACAGTTATATATATGCTCTCCGTGGCAGAACAATCACTTCCAGGACAGTAGTTTCAGAGTAAATTGCAAGGTTTACAGCAAAATAGTAAAAATATACAAGAAGTCTATAAAACACAGATAGCGGGATTTATTTATAAAAGGAACAATTGTGAAGCGCTATTAAGGTAAACAGACTTTCGCCACCGCTATTTAGTCATTAAAAGGACAGAATAAAGTGTCTATTACTAGGGCAGCCATACCAAGATTTCTATTCTTTATGTTGGCTTCGCTGTCTCTGTCCCGTAAACGCACCGTGCCAGTGATAAATTCTGCTTAGGTGCATACCCCGTATCCCCTAACCAGCGCTTTTACTCATCACGATTTAAATGCGTGTGTTTAGTACAGACATGGGCAGCTGTAGTCGCAATGGCTAGAGGCCTAGGGCCTAGGGGAGGGCTGGTCGCTCTGCAGTGTGTTTCACACAGACCAGGGGATAATGGTGATCGTGGGAAGGTTTCTTTATGACATCAATCAAGTTAAAGAGACAATCCTGCCAATTTTGACTGTTCCTCATGTCTCTGCAGCCACCTCCTGCCCTGCTTCCTTCTTTGACGTGACCCCTTTCCCTGTCTGGCTCATTAGCGTGTCGGTGGCACGGATGAGTCCAGAATGCACGCTCCCAATGGGCTCGATTCATTGGAACTGACGTTACGTTCTGAGCAATTCAATGCGGGTGACTGAAAGCAAATGAACGTCCTTTCTCAGCCAAAATGTAAGTAAGCGGTAAGTGACCGTATCACATAATCACACTGTAAAGCGCGCCGTGAGAGCGGCCAAACCACTTAAACACCAATTAGATCAAAGGAAAAATACAAAATGATATTGGAGTTAGCCAATTGCCACATGAAATGCTACAGCTAATTGCCCCAGATGCTGAAAATCCATGTTTAAGTAGTTTGACCGTTCTCTCGGCGCACTTTGTGCTCTGGTCACTTTCCAAATAACCTATATAAACTCCTGACAAACTGATAGACAATGACCTGTGTATGGACATTCATTGGACCAGGGCTAAGAAAAGATGTCTTCAAGTCAGGTGCCAAAAACGATGGGGCAAAACAAAGAATGGAAATGGAAGGAAGTGTCATCACTGAACGGGTTAAAAGTCCTTAGTGATATTTATTTTTGCTTGACTACGCTCGTGTGGTGTGTTTCATTGGTTCTTGTGCAGTGTTTACATTTAGATTACTTAGGTCTAGTGGAGGTTTGATGAAGGATTTCATGATCTGAAATGAACGACCAAAAATGAATCCATTTTAAGTGCTCGTATACACTGCGCACCTCATTAAATGGGTTTACGATGGTTTCAATGTTTTTGTGCGTTCATACCATGAAATGTACAATCGTTCTATGAGTAGTCAGGCCGTTGGAATTGCTTACTGTGTTTTTTGTTACACCTTTGGGGACTATTAAGGCTTAGTCAGGTCAGTGAATCGAGCCCATTATCTGTACATCACTTGAAACATTGCTCGGTTTCCACTCAAATCTCCATACTTGAGAACTTCCCAGTGTAGGTTCCCCCAGATATCTCCCTAGACTGGGGTGGACTTAGTGAATGTGAAGGGCTAGTCACAGACGGGGAGTGATGTGACCAAATACTACTCCCATGGCTGGAGAAAGAAGAATCTGACCCTGGAGACCCGGGGGAGCAAGACTACAGGTCAAACCCAGAGAGTTCTTAAATATGTTGATCTCCCAAACTGATCAACAGAAAAAAGAGTGTTGCTATAATCCAAAATATCTAATGTCACTACAGTGAGTTATTCCACATATATTTTAGGTTCCGCTTATTTTGAAATTAGGATTAAATCATATGTACCAATAATTAGCATTAGATTTACTGTATTTGGCAACGTTATCTTCTCTTTAAATAAGTCTAAAAGTGGAATGTATTTTACTTTTATTGCTCTTACATACAATTATTAAAAGCTAATTATTATTATAAATGAATAAACCCTATATAAAATCAATGTTTTTTTAAACCTGTCATTTCTTGGGTATTTCTGTTTGATGCCGTTCTGTCTTCTATTATTGAAGGAGAATCAAAAATCAAATTATGATACAAGATTCTAAAGCACAAATTTAAACAGCAAAAAATGTGATTCCATTATATAAGATTTGTCCCGTCCATTAAAAAACCTAACAGGGATAAAACATAATATCTAAATGCAAGCACAAACGCGAGCATAAATCCTTTGTGCGGAAAGCCCTTAGAATAATCTTGATCCCTATTGAAATCCGGGTCGTTCTGACCTAACTAACATTACTCTGGGACTTTGTGTTTTTAATGCTTGTTTTCTTAGGGTTGGAATCTTATTGCCCACCAGCAGCTTATACATGTCGCTTAATGATTGTGCAATAGTATTTTTGGCTTACTTTTCATAGGTTAACACGACCTTGGATGGCAAAAAGTCAGTATATTTATGTTACGCTCTGCATGCTTCAAACTTTGTGCTTTTTGTTGCAATACAGACAAATTAAGCCGTTGTTTTGGCGGATAAGACAGTATTTAACAGTGTTTGAGGTGGATTTTCTTCTTTTGGAAGAAAAAACACACGTTGCTTTTTTATAAATGCCTTGTGGTGTTATTTAAAGTGGTCCGGTCAAAAAGTTATCCATATATACTGTTACATATATATATATACTGTATATATATACTGTGTACATATCTTATGCTTACCTACATGGTGTCGTGCTGGATTTTTTGGCACTCCAATATGGCTGGCTGGGTGCACACTCACCCAAATTGTCTTCTCTTCAATTCTGTGACACCCAGGGTCCATCTTTGTAGTCTTTATCTCTATACCGGCTTGATGCTGGCTTAGAGATAATGGGAGACCCCTTGTCATTTTTTTGTGACAGATGCTCCTTAAGACAAAGGAAATCTGTAAATCTCAAAGATTTGAAAAATATTGTAATATTCCATTCTGTATAATGCAGTATATTAGGATTGAAAATTCAAAAATGTCTTATTATTCATTCTAAAACCCCAGAAGTAATATAGTCTGAAAAAAAATGATGATGGATTGTAAACTGGTTGACAACGCAAAGGATTAAGCACCCGGGGAAAATGCTCATCTTTGTGAACCCCTGTTTTAAAGCCTTTAATATGTTGGTCAAACATGTTCCAAACGGCTCCCTATAGAAGGTGCGGAAAGACCTTCTGACCCAAGGCATTTGCCAGGAAGATTGCCAAGAATCTTTTATGGCAAGTTAGCATTCTGGAAGAGAAATAGGCACATTCTGGAAGCCTCAGGCAGAGAAGTGAACCAGTATTTCTGTAGAAACTTCAGAATGTACCTTTGTAAGTTTTGTATTGATTTTTGCAGAGGCACTTTTACAGGTGAAAAACATCCCATGGTAAAAACAACAAACATTCGTATTAAATAATATATCTTCTTGCAAGAATCACAGAAAATCACAGCACATGCATCTAAAATGGTTGACCTTGATAAAAAAAAGCAATGGTGGTTAAATGAGAAGCTCGGGCCTAAAGCAGTCTTATTTATCACCGTATCAATAAAATAAAATGGTCCAATAATTAGGAACATTTTATTACGGCACGAGTTGAGTTATAAAACTTTTCCCCAAAGTTACTTTTTCTAATCATGAACATTTTTTTTTTGGGGGGGGGGGGTTGTAATCTACAAAGTTAACTTTTGGACATCAACTGTCAAGATTGAGCTTCTCTCTATAAAAGAATACCTTATTAAATATTTATTTTTGTGAAACTATTACGAATATCAACGATGTCTCTCTCTATTGTCATGTTCTCTCAGATTTGCAGTACTTTTCAATCTGTCAGCTATTCCTGTAGTCATGTATTGTAGAGCCTGAAAGTATTTGTTCAAATCCCATCGGACAGATGTCCAGATTAGAAAAAAAATACATCATGACAATTTGTGGACGAGCTCAATCTCTTGAGGACCCTTTTAGACAAGATAGGTCTCTGGAGGACTGGTGGTCCAATGACCATCGCTAGTGACAATTGAGTTGTGAATGCTTCCACTTGATTTAACGCAATTGGCAGTATAAAAGGTTGTCGGGAGTCAAAAACAAATTCATGTCTCTCATCCCATGAACAGATGGATAACAGCACATTTCGACACTGCAGATCTCTTAACCTTCACGAGTGCCAGCCTGTATGAAGTGGAACGATTACTACATTTAATAATTATGTAAGAAAACTGAAAAGCCAAACACAACTCATTCCGTTGGCGTTTACAGAAACTTATGTAGTGTGAAGGATTACTTTCCATGTTAACAATAATGATGCCTTTGTTTTAAGCAGAGAGGTTAATTAGCCTCGTTGATGCCACATGTACAAGCTACGTAACTATAATATTAGGTTTTGATATGAATGCACTACAAAAGCTAATGATTCTTGTTTATGTATGAGCTGCTTGGCAATAATATGTCCTTCCCTGTAATTAAATTTAACCAAGTGATTCTAATCGGTGTCTGTGTAGCAAAGCATTATACACAACATACTGTGTGCTCCGATGCAGTTTTGTCACTGAAGCACAGAAAGGGATGTTGGTAGAGACCAGTGAAGCCATTCATTCGAGGAAGGTGAATCCACGCTGGGGCTTTAAACTACGCACTGGATTGCACCTTAGAGAATTAGGTACCGGTGTTTGCAGCACGTCAACACAAGCGGCGTTTTATTATTAACTTTTTAAGTACTAATTAAGTTTTAGGGGTTTTTTTTTGGAGGATCTGGCCGGCACTGATAAATATTAAGCTTATTAAGCTGTGATTTTCAAAAATTCTTTTTAGGAGCAACTTACATACTTAATGCTTTATTCAAAAACATTGTAAAAAAATGGAGTAGGTATTTAACTGTAGTTACGTGAATATGCATCGACCCAGGGCCGTACTGGCAATGATGAGATGGCCCTATAAGGCCAGTGGCCGACAAATGATGTAAGTGCAGATGATGGCTGCATAAGCTTGGACGCTGATATCGCTGTGGCAGATCGGGTGAGTATGGGGCACTGATGGCCAACAACTCAGATGGCCAGTCCGGGTCTGTACTTACTACTTACATATGATCCTATGGCACTCTTCAAGCCTAGCCTAGTGACATAGAAGCCTCCTGGAGATTATAACACTACATCGATCACATGTAACTCAATCACACACATTCAGATGCTGCAAATGGTGTCCAAAGTTTTTGCAAGTATTTTACATATATGAAATAAAACATTTTTTGACACCATAACAAGAACTCTTTTCTTCATATCATATTAATAAGAACCTTCAGTCCAGGATGTAGGTTCTCAAATGATTTGCTATAGAACAAAGTTGAAGTCATGTAATAGCTTATTGTTCAATACTAGAACAACATCATTTATCAGTGTTCCTTAATTACCATACACAGGAGAAATCCAGCACAGAAGTGGTGATAGAATTGTTACCGACTATGAGCCTGTTCAAATTCTACAAATATACAGCATTTTATAATGAATGTTTGTCTTTTTAAGAGAACTGAGACAAAGGAAAATACAATAAAAAGTATAATATAGTTATAATTATTGACAGGGAAATTGCAAATAGAATGTATATATAAAAGATATAGAAGGGATTTTCTATCTGATATTGACTTGTAATTAAACTTGTCTCAGTTTCCAGAAGTGTTTTAAAAAAATACATGTAAAATCATGTTTTAACCATTTACACTCTCATTCATCTGAGTAACACTTTGATTTTAAAGACCTTTTTTAATGTTATTATTTATGTTATATTTTCTGTTGTTCCTAAAAGTATTATGACTTAGAAATATCACCATGTGAAATGTTATTTTACTGCCCTTTTACTGCCGAGTCATTGTGTGATTCAGCATTGACTTACTGTGTACAACCTTAGTCAAGAAAAGAGATGTGGTGACCAACAAGGAAGATGGTGTTGCATGGATGGCGGACGCTGGTTAGTTTTCTTCATTGTTTGTCCAATATAGCGCAGTTTTTGTACTTGCAGACATCCATTAGCAATGTGATTGAGTGAAGAATAACCCCCCCTTATTTAATACCTCTTAGCACAGGGACATGTGGCAGAGTACAGTCCTTCTTCAACTAGGGGGTCCCGGGGAGGCTGGGGACACTGCCCTGGATCAAGGCTAGAACATCATCCCACATAATGACTTCACTGCACAGAATTAAAAATAATTTTAAGGGAAAAAACACAGGTGAGGAGCAGAGCTATTCATTCATCTCCAAACTGTATAATATTTACCCACTACAGTATACGGATTGTTTCTATGTCTCAGCATTTTAATCTAAACCAGTTGGATACAAAAACATATTCACATTTTATTTTGTTAAGAGAGTGGGGAAGCCCTGGTTGAATCATTAACAACGTCATAAATAAAAAGTAATGTGATATTAATAATAACATATGAATGTAGAAAATGTGTTCACTTGGTCTCATCATTTGCTAAACACAGCTGTTAGTATGTACGGTGCAAATAAAAATGGAAAACTTGTAGACCAGGGTATTTGTTAATTAGTTGCTTTTCGTTCTGTCAGAGAGCAATATATACCGTAGTTGCTCGATTATAAGACGAGGTTTTTTTCAGAGCAAATGCTCTGAAAAAGACCCCTCGTCTTCTAATCGGGGTCGTCTTCTAATCAGACCTCAAATAGAGGTCTGATTAGGAGACTAAGATCCAGATCCCCCGCACCGCTGCAGGGGACCTGGATCCTCCTGTCTCCACACCCCACACCACACTTACCGGTACCGGTGCTTCCTGCCGGGGCAGCGGGTTGACGTCTACGCGATCCGCGTAGACAACGTCCGCTGCAGCCGGAAGGAGGTGTGGCTAGCAGCGGGGGTTGTCTGCGTCCGTCGCGTAGAACTTCCCCGACTGTCAGAGATCAGAGTTCCCCGCACCGATGCGGGGAACTCTGTTCTCTGACAGCCGGGGAATGTCTACGCGATGGACGCATACAAACCCCCGCTGCCAACTCCACCTCGTCCGGCTGCAGCGGAAGTAGACGTAAACCCGCTGCCCCGGCTGGAAGCACCGGTAAGAGGGGAGAGAGAGGAGGGGTGAGAGTGGAGAGAGAGGAGGGGTGAGAGTGGAGAGAGAGGGG
>VKOC01003852.1:0-58394 GCA_009364415.1 Spea multiplicata
CTATAACACACTCACACCATGACACACGCTAATACACATACACCCTCTATAACACACTCACTCCATGTCACACGCTAATACACATACACACTCTATACACACTCACTCCATGACACATGCTTACCTTGCCCAGGTAACACTATGCAAGCAGCCATCCTATTACTCTGAGGTCATGTACCATCACGTCATGTGACCCTACTGCGTTTCCACTTCCCCTGCTGGGTCAGTTGGAGGGGCTCTGTTTGAAGAATTAGAGGGCAGCGGGGGGGGGGGCAGTTCATCCCGGTCTCCAGACTGCCGTCCCAATGATTAATTGACAAACTTGCCAGATTTTTGCCCCAGAATCAGTTATTATGCCCCCCCCCCCGGTACAGTAATGACAGTAACTACCCCTGTGCCCTGACAATGAGACCCGTTTCTGTGAGATGTTACTTTGCCGGGCCCCGGCACTCCGCGCAATTCCAAAACTAAACTCCTTTTCACACTTCAGCTCCTTCAATTAACTTGCGAGGCATCTGGCTCATTTAGCTGGTTCATTACCCCGGAGGAGAGCGCCGCGATGATTACCGAGTCAGGAACGATATGAAGCCAGGCTCTGACGGGCTTAGTCATTTTTATTAAAGGAAGCGCAGATACGCTCTGCTATCCAATTTAGATTTCCTCCCTGATTAAACCTTACAATAGGGCTGCCAAGTTCCAGACTCAGGGTCCGGGGTCTTCAAGGGTCTTTCTGTAGCTTCGGTCTATCTTAGGAAGCAGTAGACTTGTCTGACCTGACTTAAATGGAACAGCCACCCAGTAGAAGTGGTAGAGGGCAATACAGTAGGGGATTTAAATACGCCTGGGATGGGCATACGGCTCCTGAATCTAAGACGAGACCAACGACTGATTATGGTTGGAGTCTTTACGGGCGACTAGACGGGGGTCAAATGGGTCTGATCTGCTAACTAAAGCTCCTACCTAAAAAACACTCTACAGAATAAATACCCGTTGACTCGAACCAGTCAAGAACCCATTGGCGGGGCAAATTTTTTGGAATACTTTTAGAGAATTAGATAAAAGGGGAGAACCCGATTAAAAAATAACCTTGGTCACTGATACTCCCTTCCATGGTGCTTTTTAATCCACCGACTGCCACCGGCGCCGGCCAATGCTGTCTTCCTATGAGAATAATTGAATAATACTATCTTACGGGACGAGGCGTTCCCACGGGAGGCGCTGCCGGTGGGTTACGGGGCTGAATTCATTCTTGGACCCCCCCCTTCATACAGTGACGGACGGGCCGCGCTCTCCAATGCATTCTAATTAGCCCGTCACCGGCACACACGCGTGGAACGCGCTACATTGTAGTCTGCAGATAAGAGACAATTCTGTGACAAACCTTTTATTCCGAAAGGAACGCAAGAAAACCGAAACCCTGGACTCCTTTCATTTAATGTTCTCGGTGGAAATGAATAGCTCGCCTGGCAGGAGAAATCAAAAGGTAAAAATAACAACGAAAATTTAAATAGCTCAGAATGGGCCAAGCTGTCAGGAGAAATATGCTCTTTTTTTTTTATTATTCCTCCCCGTCTTTGGAATAGTGATTCATTTCAGCTTTAAAGGGACACTCCGCATGCTGATCCAGACACAGGGTGTCCGTACGGGGATACAGAGCTTATTTAACCAGATGAAGTCCGCATTTGGTTAGGGTCCATGTTCAAGGTCATTAAAAATATGTGACGTTTACTCAATACGACATGAATATAAGCGGAAACAGGTTTTCGCTGTTTGTTAATTGCTATTTTTGGGTTCTATAGAAACTTTGAGAAGTAGGAAAGAGGATTTTAGGTCTTCTTCTTCTAATGTGTTCCTCAGCTGAAAAAAGAAGATGACTAAGGCCACCTTAACGCTTCTTGCATGTACTGCTCCAAGTTTAGGAGATCCACCTGGATGGAGTGAATAAGACAGATTTTATTTTTCTATTAAAATGAGATTAAATGGGTAAATTGTTCCTGGTCACGAGGTTCCATAAGTCATATTTAATACAACGTCCCTGTTTCTGATTCCTCTGAAAACCATATTTCAAAGGCTTGGGTCATACCATGTCAAGGACGCATTTTCGCTTAAAGGTTTATTGTATATATTTGGAGACATAGGAGGACTACAGTATACAATTCCTCAGTCAGCACAAATGTACAATATTTGTGTGTTGGCTTTTTTTTTTTTTTTAGAATCTGAAAAAAAAGAAAATGTTCTTAAATACTGTACAGCATTCCATGAGTGCAAGATCCATCAAAGCTTCCTTCAACTAATACACCTCATCAACATCTACTACCTGGTGTTCCACCCCACGTTCCTGCCTTGGGAAGGACATATAACAGTTTTCCAGGGCAAAATAATTCAGTTTGTATCAACCCCCACCAAAAAAGATGGAGTAGCCGCTACTTTTATTGGAGATGCGAGAGGCAAAGTCATTCTTTCTTTCTCTAAGTAGATGCCGGGCGAAGCGAGAGGGGTTCTGGGAAGTTCGAAGCTTTACCCTGTTGGTTAATGGTAGGTGATGTCCTCATCCTACGTAGGATGTTATCGCCAAGGCCGGTGCTCATATGTGCGAGGGGAAGTTCTGCGTCGGGGCCGACGGAGGAATGGGACGAGGTTTGATCTCACGGGATTTCATATAAGAGAGAAATTGCTCGGGGATTTCAGCCAACACGTCCTTGGCGAGCCGAGCCATGCTGAGGACCTGGTTGCCCGAACGGTCCACGTAATCACGGAATGGTACAAACTGTAAAAAAGAGGCAAAAACATTTATAAGACGCCCGCATTTTTTAAGCGTGAGTGAGAGTTAAAAAAACAACATAAAGCAAATGAAAATTCAGGAATTCTGCTTTAATTTTGTTTGCTTCGTTGGGGCACCGTCGTCGAAATTGTCAAATTTTGTTAAAATTTCAATTCATACGAACCCGAAGTCTAATAGCGCTTTCCGAAAATAGCTGGCATGGATATAATAGCAGGAGCTCTAAAATGGGTAACTAAGACATAAAGCAATGAACTGAGCGCTCTATGAACCAAGGGCCACACTGGGGAAGAAAAGGGGCGCTGGGACTTTAAGATCAGCAGCCGCTTAATGATGGCGGCAGCTGCTGTCCGCATGCTACGCTCTGCGGGGGGGGGGGCCTTAGTAACCAGCCTGCCACCACACATCAACGCATGGGATCTCCCACACGACCGGCAGTAAATGAGCCGTGACATCCGCTACTGGCCCACCGGGCATTTACTAGAAGACCAGTCGTTGCCCGTATGAACATAAACCTGGATCTGCTCTCTGTTACCTGCACAATGTCTCTTTCAGCGTAACGGCCTCGCGATGAGACCCGCACTTCATCTCCGTCTAATTCTTCCATTGCTGCAAATGCCAACAAGAAAATATAGTTAGTCCAACAGAAGATCACAACGACTTAAAAGAAAAACTCGATGTGTATCATTATACTGAGCCTGTGAGAAGGTGGTCTTACCACCCAGAAATGCGTTGGGGGGGTCCCCTTTACATGTGCGAGTTATCAGCCATCAAAGAAGCCGGAGAAGTCTAATCTGGAATATTGGCCAATTACAGCCAATATATGACTGTTCCAACCCCCAACTTTCCTTGTAATCAAGCATTATAGAGTTAAAAAAAAATGAAATACAGCCGGTTTTGATATTAATGAAGACTCATTCCCTCCTCGGGGTAAAATAAAGATTGAGGATAGGAGGTGAGTCAGTTCTCCCAGCAGAACATACTTCCCATCACCGTCTAATATCTTTTTCACGTTCGCTTTTAATTATCTCGCAGGAATGAAAGGAAAGCAAAAAAAAAAAATAGGTTAAGTCCCCAAAGTGTGTGTAAGAAGGTGGACCTGCGGTTATTAAGTCCTCAGAACGCTACGGAACATCGCATTATGTTTAAGGTTGACAGATCCGGAGTCCTCAAGGGTAGCAAGAACGTTACAGGTGACCCCATGCCCTTAAAAATGTAAAAATAAAGATATTTCAAGTATTTATAGACCGGGAATGAGCAGGATGGGAGGAGCAACTGTAAAACAAGGCGGAGTAGAGACAAACAGTGGGTGGGACTAATATTTAACCACGCCCCCATTGGAAAAAGTGAATTAAATATTAAAGGAATTAAATATTTAATGTGTCAACATGAGATTTTGTAAAGAAAATATCAAAAGGTATTTTTTTATATAGAAAAAGATACAAGTTAACAAAATTTTACAATTTTTACAATGTTTGTTAGAAAATGTCACTTTTTTTACAATATTACATAATATCCAAAAAAAAATAAGCTTGACTCCAGTAAAAAAAAACAACATTTTTTAAGAGTAAAAAAAAAGTAAATTGTTAAAATGACATATTATATGACAGATGCTGGCTGACGGCAAGCTCAGCCCGTGCCAGGTTTTGCGATGAAACCATTATCGAAAAGAGAACTAAATATAGCGCCGAGGAATTATATTCGGGGCCGCACGTAGGCGTCAACTCAATTGTTTGATTTTAGGCAGGGGTTTTTTTTTGTATCGTTTACTGACGGCCAATGCCATATGATGGCTCGGTTGAAATATTTTGGAAGAGTCCTCAGTTGTGGTGCCAAAGTATCCACCACTACTTGGCAGGAGAGCTTCCTAATCTAAAGAGCCTTCTGGCGGGTCCCCAAAACAACCCAGGCGTCTGCATTCGCTTCATTTCAATGGAAACCATTATGAGACGGCACATAACGATGGGAATGTAGACCCAAGGAGTGTACATTGTGATAACAAAGTCCATTAAGACCATGACCAAAGAACATGGCGGAACTTAAGAGTCCTGGGAACTCCTAAATGGGGTGACCCACGGACCCTTTACGTATTAACCTGTTAGCAGTCCATAAACAAGATTCTATTGTGGTGGCTCCATTATGGTGACAAACCAATGGTTCTGAATTAGCACCTGTATTCAAGCACGGACGTCAGCCGTGATATACCCATAAGGAGGAAATAAGGTGCTCAGATGCCATTCGATTGGAATAGAAAATGACAGAGACAGCTCTGGGCTGCTCGATCCTGAAAAATTGGAGTTAAAAAAAAAGTCGAGGGCAAACTCTACCAGTCCACAAATATGGTGGCCGTGTCTAAAAAAAAGTGATTCTGGTTTTGAAAATGGTCCTTTCACCGCACAAATATATTCCATGTCCATACAACGACCTCTGCCTCGGGATCATTGGATTCATAAAACTTTACGGATAACGTGCCGGTCGGGGCAGTTAAGATGTGGAACGCGCTGCCAAGACAGACATTCGGGGTTAAAAAAAAATAAAAAAATTTTAGCCTTTGGGATATAATAGACAATGTCTCATTTTTTTTTCTTTTATTTTGGGTCAATGGGTATTGGTTGCCAACCTGGGTAACAATGTAACCATAGTAACAATTGGAATGTTCATGTTGATTGGACTTCTTTACTGGTTGCCATAGAGCTTAAAATAACTTTGCTTCTGAAGTACTTTTTAAACGTTACCCCCGCTGGATTAGGGGCAATTTATTTAGTAATTTACCAAACCGAGTCCTTTTGTACGCCAAGATACCAGGCTATTAATTACAATGCGAGTCAGGGAAACATAATGATAATTACTCCATTAAATAAATGTTGGTTAGAGGAAAAAAAGTCACCGTCGCCTCCCCACTGGCTGATAATTATATATTACACGTGATATGGGTGTTATCTTGACTAATTAAGATTAATTGCTGCGTCTGATAAACGAACCCCTTTTCCTCCCCGCTATATAAATCACTGCCAAGCATCTGACCCGTGATGCCTAGGAGTCTGCATTGTACCATAAAACGCGTTGGGGGAACGACCTTTCTGTCCTTGGTGCAAATATTTACTCCTGCGTTATTTTAATGATTATTAATCAATATTTATTGTTAAACTTGAATAATTTCTAAATGCCAAATGTGGGGTATTTTAGAAGGAGGGCATTTAACGCTTTTGTAACTAAACGCATTTTGTTCAAACTTGCCCCAGAAAGAATACTTTAATCACGTACAATTTTGTCTCATTCCTATTTTTGCCTGGAATGCTTAATTATCATGTGACGCAAACAGTGGCACTGATAGGTTGTTGCTGTAGAAACGGAAAAGGCGGATTTGCATAGGTTTATTTGTTTAGCGTACTAATGCGGAACGTATAGCGGTGCTGATCCAAGGGAAGATAGAGTTATATCTTTTATTGGGCCAACATATAGACGTAGAGTCACATTAACGCTTGGGATCTCAGAGGTCTCTTTTCAGATAGCATTCTGCACGATATTGTGTTGTTGCTCTGAATACATTTTTCAGCAGTTCCACAGAGCAGTTTCTAGCGTTCGTTCTCCCTTTTCTGCCCCTACGCCCTGCTCTTGCTGCCGGGAACGCGACGCCTGCGAGGTTGGAGCTGCGGTGACAGATTTAGCGAGAGGTGCCTTAGCGGTGGTGACAGACGAGGTTAACGGTGACTCCCCCCCGGTTTTGATGTTAAGGTTGTGAACGTAAGTCTCGTTTTGATGTGAAATGACGTGAATTGTACGAAATGTTAGAAAACCTCAGATGTCCTTGGGGACCAACAACCTCGGAACATCCGCGGTGACTCTCTGTATTCACTACACCCTACACCTACTCATTATATTTCCTCCAACACAAGCAGCACTCAATATGTTAATCATAGTAAATTAGACTTTGCCGGCAGATCGGCCCCATTCGGCCCCATGTAGTCTGCCCATTTCTCCTATAAAACCTCAAACCTATTTGATGTTGAAGAACCTGAACCTGACGTTTGGACCATACGGCCATTCTCTTGTGTTTGCCCTGATTCCGCACACCGATCCCTGACCTTCATGCTTCTGCTGCTTGGTCCTCCAGACCACCCATTAGTGGTGCTTCCAAGGAGGACACCTTTTTCGCTTCGGTGATCCGCAACACCAGCCGCTGGAGCTGACAACTCATTTGTCAGAGGATACAGATGGAGGGGTAGGCCAGACCCTCACTGGGATTTTTGTTGGTTAAACATTCTAAAGATACCATTTTATACGCTTCTAATATGAGCTACTTACCGTCAAATTCTGCTGGCCCAACGCCTACTATAATGATGGACAACGGTAATGAAGAAGCCTGCAAGAAACCACATACATTTGCTTACAGACCAATTATTGGGCGTTTGCCAAAAAGCATTTTGGGAAGAGCTATCTACAAAAATAAAATCATCTTTATAGAGAATTCTAATCGCGCTAAATTGGAAATACACAACTGTTGTCTCTCCCCAAAGGGTTATTATCAACCTTCCTCCTTTTAATTGGAATCAAAGCCAACTCTCTATTAAACCAGGTTCTCATCGGAGATCAGAAACGCTTCCTTCATTTCCTCGCCCAGTAGGAGGAACTTGCGCTGGTTGTATAATTTAATAGAATTTGGGTTTTTTTTTGTGTCGCAGGTAGCGTGGCTTTCTGCCGCTTTAACTCCGAGATGTCGGAGGGCAGTAGGGCATCCTCAGGTGGCGGTGGAGATGGGGTGAGGTCTCGCCAAGCCACAAAAGGACAAGAGCTTGAAATAGATGCCACGTATTGTTCTGGTTAAAGTAGAGATTATTTATCCTCTTAATCCAGCGATTAGACAAAAAGTAAGAAGGGAAAACATGGTCTATGTATATGTATGTATATATATTTATTTATACATAGCACAGTTAGATTTTCCATTATATGCATCACCATGACAACTCTTGGTTTAAATCTTTGTATATGTAGAATTTATATATACGCTGCTATGACATTGTTTATCGATTCTGATCCAAAATTTGAAAAAGAGGTCACCATAGCAGCCAACAGTCTGGTCCAATCAGCAGAAACATTCCACTGGTTGCTATGGTGACAAGACCGCTTTCGAAAAAGCAATAACCAGAATTATTTTTTTAATACATAAAAGCCCTACGCAAGACAACGTGTCCTATATGTTATTGGGTCTGTGGAGCGTCCTGATTTGGGATCCAAACCCATCATACTCTTGGAGTCCCGGAGTAAGGAGGAAGATAACTCTGCCTAGGGTAACTAAGCAATAAGGGCTCGTTATCCTGACTTACGTTTACAATGGCCTCTTTGGTTTGTGCCATATCAGAGATGACTCCATCGGTGATAATCAGCAGAACATAATACTGAGATCCATCGATGACCTGACCGGCCGCCCTGTGGAATGGCAAAGAACACAGAATTCTCACGACCTGCCTTCAAGGTTTCGCATTTCATGTTAGGTGATAAGGAATGTTACAAAGATACAAAGGGTTTGTCCTATGGCCAGTACTTATTTACAAAATTTAGTAGGCTTCCCATGCTTTTAAGAACCGATCTGCTACAAGGAGGTAGAAGGTGAATCCATGGCCATCATGCCCAGTGGCAATATGCAGGTATAGCTCTAAACTCAAGTGATTATTGAATTAGCTTATATGGTGTCCCATTTAACCAGGCAACTTACCGGGCAACTTGGTTGATGACCGATGCAAAGTTGGTTGGTCCATACAGCTGGACCGTCCGCAGGCTTTTAAAATAAGCCTCCAAAACTCCTTGGATCCCTACACAGTTGGGGTTCTCAACATCCCCATTCTAAAATAAATAAATAAATATATATTCCGTCATATACACGTAACCTCTAGCACCCGGAATACTCTCTACCATAGCCCCAACATTTCTAATGCCCAAAATGGGACAATTTTTTGGGGGGGATGAGATTGAGCCTAACATTCATGTCATAGCCACCAAAGTGGGGCATTTAGAAGACAGCTAATGAATTTTGTTTGCACTATTTATATATATATAGGAAATATGTCAACATTTACGAACCAGTGGAAATTCGTGGGAAATTTTGCCGTCTGGTGGCATCTTGGCCCCGAAGCCATAAGCTGGAAAGAGTTTGTCGCTGTCGTAGTCTTGAATAATCTCACCAACTGCTTTTAACGCCATGCCGTATGCGTTTAGCTGGTAAGGGTTCATGTAATGCAACGAGGTGGGTTGTGAAGGGTTACCTAATGAGACAAAAAAACAACCAGAGATTTGGATGAATTTGGAACACACTTTTCGGTAAACTATGACACCGCCTGGGTCCACCGACGGTCCTAGAGATCTCTCAATGGTACTCCAGTGGAGACATCGGAAGAAAGCAGGATTGCATGGCGTCTTGAAGGACTGATTTAAGAAACATTGTATCTAAAGACCCGGGGAAACTAGGTCAATGTATACCTTCTAGCGCCTTGAAAACGCGGTCGAGTAAAACGTAATACATAGCAGATATCTCGAAAGGTTAAAGGGGTATTTTCTTGGTGTGTGGTCACCTGGGAATTGTGTTGGTAATTAAAGCCCAGCACTTCTCTAAGAATCACAGGGACTCTTGGACACTTTCAGAGAATGAGACAGAGATGACAAGGGACAGAGTCCTCTTCTTGTCTCATTAACCCAAGGGTGAGATCTCTGCTCTTCCATCGCAAGAAGCATTCTAGATTGGCTATTTTACGAGACGCCATGGGTCAATGAAAGCGACACAACCATGGATGATTAACTCCTAAAGAATACCTACCACTCATTAACGAGGATGTAAATAAACGCAGGGAATTAATAAGTAGAAGAAATTCAATTGACTTATATTTAAATTGACTCCCAGTTCTGGAGACGCTTTACCCTAAATATTTCCCCTATGGATCCCGAATGACTTTTAGGTGCCCTGTATAGCTCGGAGTGGATAAGGCATTACAATGTAGCACATTCATGATTTTGTAGCGAGACGAGGACACAAAATAATACAATTCTAAAGAGATAAAATCTTAACCCAATAACTGCCAGGAAGCAGCGCACTTCTTGCCGTTGGGCAGGAAAACAATCGGCGGTGGAGGAGAAATACATTTATTTATTGCAACCGAGATGAGATTTACCAGAGAGACCAAAAATAGCAACCAGTTTCTAGGCGTCCGGCAGGATGAACGTTTAAATGCATCTTTCGGATCAGGTAGTTTCTGCTGTTTCTAGAAATAGATCGGGCTTCGGCTCCTCCGGCGTGGACCATGAGTCAATAAAGCTGGCTCATTAACCGGGGAGCTGAAGTGACACCATCTGCAATGGCAGATACCGAGCCCCGTCCTCACGTAGATAACCCCATGTTGTTTTCATAGCAACCGGCCCGCGTGCCCCCTCTGTCTCTACCGCGTCTCGGGTCTCTAAGAGTTGCGCAATTAATTGGAACGACGGGGAAAAGTTGCCGGGAGGGAGAGAAATAGCGCCTGAGACTCACCGTTCGATGCCGTGAAATCAATGGCTACTGTGAAGTTTAATTGCGTTCTGAGGAATGGAAAGAAAGGGGGGGGGGGAGAAGGAGAGAAAGTAAATTAGCGATCCTGCGTTTGGCTCACACACGTGGATGTGATGAGATGTGGAGATAATTCCCTGCCTCTAAGAACCATACGGATTTCGCCTGCCGCCAATGGGTAGAAGGGCTTGTTTGTGGACAACGTGCTGGCTGTAAATTGTTACTCCATGAAGTGTTAAAGGAGAGTTGTGAACGCTACACATGCTCCATGGAACACAGCAACTATGTAGCGAGGGTCCCACCATTCCAAATAATGTTGGGGGCCTCTGCCTCGGCTACCCCCCCCCCCTTGACCAATGAGCGTCTGGTGCCCTTTTGGGGGCAGAACAGGGAAGCTAAAGCTTCCTCTCCTCCTATACCATGCTTATCCACTCTGTGTTGGGATGTGGAAAGGGGCAGGGAAGGGTTGGTCTGGCCCCATAAATGGCTACTTGCCCACTTATCTTGCCCACTTCTGTTGAATAGCCACCTTGCAACTCTAGCATTACCAGGTGGCCACATGGGCATCACAATGGAGGCCAAGCGTCCTTGGGCTGGGCAGGGGACACGATCCAACTCACCAGCGTCTACCCAACCGGCCCCTGCTGCCCACTGTCTGCAAAGCCTGGACAATGGGGCAGCTACCTGGGATATTGCCCACAAATCCTGACTGTTCAGAGATAAACTAGACAGCTGGGAGGTATTCCATCATTCTGCTTCTCCTACCCCTTCCCTGTGCAGATATGGTATTCCTCTAATGACACTACTTGTTATATCAAATATATCTTTCAGGAAGGCAACATTCCCTAACGACGTTTAAGGGCTCCATATTTTTTAAGATCGTACGTCTAGGACTAATTAAGACTAACCTTTGGCGTTTCTGTAAATCAAAACGTATTCGAGGGAGAGAGAGATGATTTCCAATCCAGCCGTACAGAGAACTCCATTTCCAGAATATATCTGATTAACATATATTTTTATGCTAATTGGGAGCGATGATATAGAAGACATCACTCAGTTAAATGCTATGCTAACTGTAATTAAATGTATTTACATGATAGATCTTCTTTAACCCTTTGAGCGTCGGGGCTGTGTTGTATCACATACCCAATGAACACCGAATTGGGTTTATATTTGGCGAAATGAAAAGAAAGATAGTGGCCCATGCTTGCTAAATAAAGTCATCAATGAATGGATAATTAAAACTGATATGGTCTTACCCTCCTTTTATATAATCCACAAACGTATATTCAGATTCCGCTTTGAAGGACAAAAGCGTCACCTGGAAAAAAATATATATATTAAAAAAGAAGAATTAAAATTTGTAATTAGTAAAGCAATCAGTCAATGAAATAATGCCTAGGACGGTCCATGGGGAGGAATTACTGATAATGGTCTTTTGACACTCATTGGCTCAGTATTGATCTTTTGTAGAACGTTCTGACCATGAAATGTCCAACTGTTTGTCAGATACAAAGGTCCAAAGGGGCCCGGAGCCCCAGTACACACTATGACCCCTGTGCCCCTTGAATAGACCATTAAAATGTGGGTCGGGTCAAACTATTGGCATACGAATTATTCAAGGACTCTGGCACTCCAAACTGCGGAAAGTGACTGCCGGAAAACAAGCATGGTCACCCAGTACGCCATGTGTCACGGGGGGAGGGGGAATAATAATCCACATATTTGTAGCTACATAACAATGTCCTTCCTGGGGGGGTCTATTTGTTAAACTGATTCGACAGGCCCTTGGAAGAGGACTTACGGTTCCCGAGTTGATGTATTTCTTCTTTTTGCACTTCTTTTTCGGATTTAACACCTAAAGACAGAGAGAGAGGAACGACAGATCAAGGATGCTTCTTCTGCTCGCTGACATTGCAAGAGCATTCATCTTCATTAGTTGCGGATCCCAACACATTCATCACTCGCTAGGAGGAACCCTACCCATTAGACCTCTGCACCGGCAGTCACAATTAAAATGACACATGTAGAACGGAACCACCAAGTGAAGGTGGCCCATCTAACATTTAATGTTTAACTCATACGGTCCTGGACTGATCAGCCAGATTCACACGACACAGAATTCTCAAAGCCAATCCATTATTGTCCCTGGTGCACCAAAACACACTCAAAGATGAGTAACGTTACCCCCAAACGCATAGGTGAAAGTTGTATTATTGTTATTTTCTCTACTGATTGTGTTATTCAAGTTGCTAGCAAATGTATAGATCAAAACATGTTACGTGCTTATTTTTTTTGTGTTTTTAGGTAACAGGGATGCTCCGTCTGGTTAAAGTATTGTGGGTTTTAAACAACAGACTTTGGCTTTTCTATCCAAGAAGCTCGGGGACCTGGGATGCAATTACCGTGGAGACTGGGATAACAAGTTTAGCTTCACTGCCCAGGCTTCTGTTCTAACTAAAATAATGAGATACACGGAGTCGATTAATCTGGTCATCTCTGCCTTCGATGGAAATGAACATTCAGACAGCACTTTCCTGGGTATCTGTGTATTTAATGTCACACTTCATGTGACATACATTGTACTCTCCCTCACTTAAACAAACGCTACACATAAATCATGTAACTATATGAGAGAAAGTCTTACGATGTTACCTTCTTACAATGATTACATTTTGTAATTTTCAGTTGGTAAGGAGGGAGCAGTTTTCACTTGCACTTGCTCTTAAGAGCACTTCCTGTGTAGACACAACAGGAAATAAAGGGTGTGCATAACAAATGGTTCCCCCTGCTAGCTGAAAATCATTCTCTTAAATTTTAGAAACCTTTAAAAGAATTCATAGTATAATGACATATTTTTTCCATACAGTCCCTCTAAATATTTAAAATTGTTTAGGTGTTGTTTCTAGATGCATTACTGTGGCTTTTAGGGCTGTAGACATCAATGTATGCTCATTCTCAATTTATATGGATTTATGATAAAGAATTTTACAGCTCTGAGTCTTATCAACCACAATGTAACCAGTGTTAAAAAAAAGAATGGAATGAAAGCGCTCTCACCTCGTACACGCTGAACTGGCTCTGTCCTCGGGATAATTCTCTGTAGCTTGTGGTGAACTCCCCAATGAAATCATGGCTGAAAAACAAAAAATTGTGTCAGCTCACATCTGTATTAACTTATCTGGAGTAAATAATAAAAAATATATACATACCTCCCTCCCCTGTCCCAGTCATAAACGTCCACTTTCACCGTTCTGTGAAGAAAAATGACATTTTTTTTAACTGGTACCCTCAATCATTAGCCACAAATACACATTATCCGTGTCCCTAAGGTCTTTCTGTCAACGGAACTTCTGAAAGTCACTCTATAATGCTAGATTCCTCAACCAGGTCAAGCAGCACCAACTTTGGAGCTCTGCGGTTGAGTACGCTCCAGAAGACCCTTGCCACCACATTTCACCATTTGTGTTCAGTGGTGGTCTTCAATTCTGAGCTTGAACACATGCCCCCCCCCCTTGCTTTGGGAATGAAGGTGAAGGACACGATATTACAGCAATACAACGAGGGAATTTAAACGTGCATGGGATAGACGTACGGCTCCTTAATCCCAGGAGACCAACGACTGATTAAGGTTTGAGTCTTTATAGCAGGACAAACGGGCTGACTAGACGGGGGCCGAATGGGGCCAATCTGTGGCAGATTTCTATGTAAGGACACATAGGGTTGCGGTGCATATGACCCTTAGTACAGAAGATATAATTGCACCCATTGTGAAAAGCGAACATTGCTTTAAGCAGGCCAATGGAGGCAATAGACTTAAACAAAATGGTAGACCCAGCCTAAATCACGGCTCGTCCAGCCCTCAGCCTACTTACATGCTATCCACCATATGGTACTAGGGAAAGGGAAGGCACTAGAGCTCTTCTGGGGTGCAAATCAGACCATGTCGATGATTAATCATCTTACTAGCAAAGCACATGTGTTACGGATCGCTCTCCATGGTATAATCATCATTCCCAATTGTAACTGTAAAATAAATCCACAATATTCCGCACACCTGTCGTAATCCCCATTGCACAAGGCTCGCACGGGAATAGTGAAAGGCTGCCACACCGGGTTCAAGGTGTTTTTTATAACTTCTGTTTTATGGCAAATGGTGAATCTGGTAAAGGACATGAAAAAAAAAAGTATGGTTAATAATACGCATAAACCAGAACATTACCATAATAATGCGTCTTAGGCCAGACATTAGAATCGGGACAAGATTAATAGACGGGGTGGGGGGGGGGGAATGTAGGACACTGAGAAGTGTGATAAATCGGAGGATTTGCAAGATAAAGGCTGATAATGAAGTGAAAGTGCAGCTAAGGACGTATCAAACAGATTAACACTCTTATAGTCCGCCGACAGCTGGAGACAAACGCATCGCCTCTTGGAAATTCACACAATTGAAATTCTTCCGTTATATTCCTCGCTTTGACTTACGTGCCGTCCTCGTTGCTGCGGTAAAACACAAGGAAAGGATCCGATTTTCCGAAAAAATCTTTCTTGTCCAGCTTGTTGGCGCATAGCTGCATAGTGACGATGTCCTGTAAGACGATACACGGGATTTCTGATCTACGTTACATTGTATCCGCATTCCGAAAACTCTTTAGCGATTTTAATATATTTTTACCCCAAAATATATTACGATAATATCTGGTCAACTGCTGGAAACATAAAACACATGTATGAATCTTAGACGAGACCAACGACTGATTAAGGTTTGAGTCTTTACAGCGGGAACAAACGAGCAGACTAGGCGGGGGGCCGAATGGGGCCGATCTGCTGGCAGATGTTATGTTTCTATGTGTTAGGAAGGAAGATCATTTCCAGGTTTGCTAGTTAAAGGGAGCAATGGGAGTTGATTCTTTTTGATCTTCTTGGTCCAGAGAAGGATCTGGAACATTTCCTTGGAGTAGTTGATCACCGCTTTAGGGAATCCACCAAACAAGCAGAGATCGAGACACTTTTCTACTTTCCCATTAGACCCCCAGGATATGGGACACGGTGCAGAGCCACCAGATCTCGGCCCCTTTATCCGGTGTTTTGTCGGTGTATTCATTGGCTGCCTTTTTTTTTAGCGAAGGGTCTTTATTAAATATGTCTTTCCTATTGAATTACAATTCCATTGTATTACTAACCCGACAATTGCTGAGCTCTTCAGCTGATAAGATTATGGTCCCACATTTCTTTCCAGGAATCCCCCTGAGTGTCAAAAAATAGAGAAAGAAGGCATGACCATTTATCAACGGAGACAGCCGATCTCAGCTCTTTATAAAGACCCACAGAGGATGACAGATTGAGGTCTAAGGACATCGTGGTTCAAAAGACATGCAATTACTGTCTGTCTGAGCATCCCCTCTAAGGTTCACTTGTTAAAGGTAAGCGACAAACGGAGCCGAGAAAACACATTGCAATCTCAACAAACCCACAGAGGACGGACCCCACCACCGAGAGGACCACAACTCATTCTTCCCGCAAGTTTGCCATCACTATCGGTCTCGTATGCTTCTCTCCATCAATTTTCCATTCCCTGCACTTTTCGGAAATGAGTAAATAGATCTCCCCGGGTTGTACAAAAAATAAATCTTCATTTGCGACCTTTTGGCTGGAATCGCTATGGGGGGGGGGAATAACTGACTTTTCCTGGGGTGTTCAACTACAAACCCATCATCCACTTCAATAATCCATAGCTTCTACTGCTCAGTTACAATGTATCTCTAGATTAAGATGAGAACCATTGTCCAAAATGCAACATTTGGCTCATATTATAAAAGACTTAAAGGAGAACTGACATCATCATCATCATCATCATAGCGCTGATCATTTTTGTTCAATCCGTGTAATTGCTTTGAGATATTTTATTTAATATTAAAGGGCAATTCTATTTATTATATTGATGAATTAGTGTGATTATTGTATTGATATTATATTATTAAGAATATTATTAATTAAAATGATTTGATGTACATTACAGATATATCAAGGTCGCAGAATAGGTCACTTTTCCTGGGGGGGCAACAGTATGGGGGGGTTGTTTATAATTTTGATGCAAAGTTTTAAAAGTGGTCAAATTGCAATGAATGGTCCTGATGATAGTTTAAATGGCCAAAGAGGGACATCTTTATTTTAAGTTTCTGGTTAGGACATGGACTTTGTGTCGATATCTATCTATGCATCCATTTAAATGAAAAAAATGATTTTATTTACACAATTTAATTTATGAACATTTTCTGCTGTTTCTATGCACATTATTGGGGCTTTTAGGGCTGTAGAACCCTGCGATCCCCTCATACCCAGCAAACATTCCGAGCTCCTAGAAAAGAAGGGCATCAAGGGAGGAAAGAAGGGCACCGGGGGGTGATAGAGTGGCGTCAGTCCCCAAAGAAGGACTATTTCTCTTAAAAAAAAAGGACACGTAAGAGGAGTTAAAAATGCATTTTTATTCTGTGCAAACAAGTGGCTACGAATCATATTTACAAAAAAAAAACCATGGTTTGACAGATCATTAGCGGAGGAGACAGAAATAAAGATAAACTGGCATTTCGAGAGGCACAATTGGCTAATGAGCAAATCGTAAAACAGAAATAGACAAAACAACACAGACAAAAAAAAGCTATTTAGAGGGAAATCTGTCTTGCAGGAACGTAAAAATAAAACACACAACTGTAACTTGTCGAAGAGAGCTAGAAAATAGCTTTTTTTTTAAAATATATATATTTTTATGGGAGGGCTGGGACCTTGGGGGCATGTAAGAAAAAGTGGCCCCCCCTGGACCCGCCACCCCTCAAAGGCACAACTCCATTGCCCCACTGCCTCCTGGGGCTGCCCAACCCTGCTGTAGTTATTATTAACAGACAGGACACTGGCTTATATTCGGTGCAAAATTGGCACTTTTCATTAAAATAACCACTGTGCAAAACTCACATTAATAGGAGGCTTTTACAGAATCATTTTCTTAAGAGTTTAAAAAACTTTAACCCTAAAAAAGCCCAAAGTACAGCTTTGCTCAGCGATACCTTTGTGATACCGCTGTGTAATTTAATGGCAATCCCATAATATGATAGAAGCTTTCAGTAACGGCAGAATGTGCGATAAGCCTGAGCCAAGCAGACAGCACGCAGGGCGAGTAACAATGGCGCTCCGCTGAGATGCCAGCGCGGCTGATCCTTTGTACTCTTACCAAAGAAAAATTTCCATCGGTCCGGGGCTTGAAGTTCTGTGCTTTTTCGCTTCTCTCCATTCCGAGCTCCCCCATGACTTTGCACGAAGGTTAAAATGATCTGCCTCTCGCGTAACGTTCCTCCCAGCGTGAAGATACCCCTAAACCTCATCCAGGAACACGTATCCCTCTAAGCATTCATTAATGATATCATATGAGAAGGACACGCGTGGACTGGCCACCTGGCACACTGCCCCAGCGGCAGATCAGGGATATGGGCAGATGGGTTGCCTGGGCTCTCGTTAAAGCCGGCAGCAGCCTGATAACGTAGGTGGGGGGGGCATAACGGCTGGATATGTCCTATGTTACGTGAGCATAAAAACATAGCGCGCGGCCGTGCCTATTCAGCTGTTGCCCGCGCCTTATGTCATCTGGCGGCTGCTGGCCTTAAAGCGCCAGCCCACCTCCTCATCCTTATTCCAGCACAGATTTACAAAACGTGACCAGAATTCTGCTACAGATGGTCTTCTCGCACCCTCATCGATGCCTTGACTTAGGTGATAGCCACCCGCACTAAGAAGATTCTAAGAACGTATGGGTTCCCTTCTTTTGTGTGAGATATGGACCCCTAAATATTTTTGCCAAAGGAGATAGAAAAGCCCCATCTTGGGGCAATGAGGACCCCGCTGAACGTCATCAACGTCTTCCTCCAAACCCTCAACGTTCCACAAGCTTCCTGAAGGTCTACTTTCTAACGGAAATACATCGTTACTTTTCATCTGTTTCACGGCATTTTGGTTCTGACAATTTTCTAAAAAAAACAGACCCGGCCTAAACCTTTTATAGGCACGTGAATAATAAAAAGAGCAGTTTCCTGTTTCTCCTCCGGAGACGACAAATTGTCTGAAAATTGCAGAAAATACATTTCTCTTCACCCTGACAGATCAAATCCCAACAATTCCCAAAGCAAATTATCCAGGGTTTATATTTATAAGAGATCTAGATTGTAAGCTTGTAAGCCGGGGCGCTCTTTTCCCAATGTATCGGCTCGTCTTAGTCTGTCAGTTATAGTTTTTGAAAGACCCTTTGAATGTAGGGACTTTAAGAAGAGCTACGGGCACAATATAAATAAAAACATCATAATAATAATAATATCAATAAAATAAATAATAAAATAATAATAAAATAATAATAAAATAAATTGCCATCTAATTTTTCCCTGTGCTACCTTTGCAACAATTAGTCATAAACATTTGGTTCGAAAATGTGTCCAAATTGTTGAATAAAAACATGAATTCTTATTTTTTTTTTTACATTTCCTGGGGATTTTTTTTTTTTTTTTTATTGTTTTTTTCTCATATGGAACATACCATGCTCTATTAGCAAAGGAATAATTTACGGTAATATATTAGTAGAAATGCACAAATGACATCATGCCATTATTATTTATTATTTTTTTATATAGCGCCGTCATATTCCGTAGCGCTTGTACTATGACTTTTTTTTTTCCCTCTGCATATATTCAATATTTTTTTCAGGCAGGTTTTTAGTAAGTGATCTCCGGCGGATTCTAAAGAAGCAAAAAAAATGTATTTAAGCTAAGAAAATAAATAAAGAAAGATAACAGAGGATGTCTGGTGGGACCCAGCAAACTGTCTGCTTCTAGGAGGAACAGACGCTCTTTTAGTTTAGTTCCCCAGAAGGCACCAAATTAAATTCTACCAAACAGCTGCAAATGCGCGTCCAGATGCTCGGCGGGATCCTTAAAACAGCAGAGAAGGTATCAGAACTCAAGGAAAGGCATCTTGTTATTTTTTCTCCCCACCAACCTAGTTTTGGATCAAATATTTTTATCCCCTGAAGTTTCACAAAAACTTTTTCTTTGTAGAAAAGTTTACAAGCATGATTACTGTTTCATGCCTCCCAACTGTCCCGCTTTGAGTGGGACAGTCCTGATTTTGCCACTCTATCTCGCTGTCCCACCGAGCTCTACTTCGGTCACAGGCAGGGCTCTGCGGGAGAACGGCATTCTGGGACAGAACGCTGCGTAGAATTGTGCACATGCACAGTAATGTTGCCAGTTTGAGTGACATGCTAGCTTCCGAAGATCCCCCCCCCTGCGCTCTGATTCGTCGAGGTAAAGGTTGGGTGGTATGCTGTTTTTGAATGGGTTGGAATCGTACATCTACGGCTGCAAGGCATTGTGGGCAAGGCCGAAATCAGGGGTACAACCAGTACTCAACACAACTCATTGGCTTTTGGGATCCTACTATGCAGGACTTATCCTTCAACTCCTGCCACTCGGCACTGGGCCTTTGTGGACATTGGGGCTCAGGTGGCTCCTTTCCAGGGACTGGGGCCAAGTGACCTCTATCTGTACATTGGGACATGCTGGTGGGAAGACAAAAGTGGTGGGAAGACAAGGTGGTGGGAAGACAAGGTGGTGGGAAGACAAGATGGTGGGAAGACAAGATGGTGGGAAGGACATGGTGGTGGAAGACATGGTGGTGGGAAGACAAGATGGTGGGAAGACTAGGTGGTGGGAAGACATGGTGGTGGGACAGGCCAGGGGGCCCCAAGATTTCTGAAAGACATGGTGGTGGGACAGGCCAGGGGGCCCCAAGATTTCTGATGGCTGTCCTGATTCTCGGTATAGACGTTCAAATGTCTCTTTTATTGGCATCATAAAAGAACACGTCACACCTGTTGAAACACACAGTTTATGCATTCGGTCACCTTAATCAGACAACGAAGGTCGATCGTGAATTTCAGCCCAATCATTACGAGGATCCGAGAACCTCAGCTCTCCAATAATTATCCCTGGAACGTGCTGGCGGAATTACACTGGGTGAAAGAGTTCTTCCATATCTGAAATAATTCAGATACCCTTCTCGGCGTACTGACTCCTTCCTATTCTACAATGCTTATTGCAGGACACCATTCCATCCTATAGAGCCCTGGAGCATGCATGTTATATATAAAGCAAGGCAGAAAAGACACCAATGGCCTCTTGTATATCATACTCCAAGCCCTCCACCCTTCCTCTCCGTCTTCATCATTTCTATGGAGAGCCGCAAACAGTAAAATGCATAATTGCTAATCTGTGATTTCCATCTCGTTTGTCTGAGAGGATGCAGTTGATGAATCTATTAGAGCCACGTGGCTGCTGGAGAGAGAACATTCAACAAATTCAACAAATTACCGGCTACAGAAAAGGTATAGATGACAGTTACATACCACCCAAGTGTCCCTGTTTATGAGAGGCAGTCCCTCTTCGGGAACCATTACCCGCATGAAAAGCTAATAATGGGTCACAAAGTCACTTAAAAAGCCTCAGCCACACCTCTAACCACATCCCCTAAAGAAAAAAGGACAAACAATGGTTGTGTTCCAATGGCCACTCCCATCACTTCTCCCATCACTCCTGTGTTCCAATGGCTCGTTGTGTTCGCTGATCCAACTTTAGATTTAAAAGGCCGGAGATTTCCTTGTTTTCCATGAAAACAGCTCAGTGACCCCAAACCTTTGAACGGTAGTGTGTGTATTAATTGGTCAATAAAGTTCTCCAGCCAATCAAAGCCTTCATAAAGGTGCAATAATCATCACTCATTATAAATTCATTGTACAGGACCAGGCAATAGGGGGGTGGAATAATTTAGAATAGACGCCTTCGGTTCAGTAGTAAATGATGTCTTGGATGTCTTTTGCCTGGACTGACCTCTCCCAGGAGGCATAACTTTACTTGTTAGAACATCAGCGTTGGCCTTTCCCTCTTCTTCTTGCTCCGCTACCTCCTGAGAGACTCCGGCACCATCCTGATGTCATATTCGTGAATGTCCTCTGAGGGTCTGCATCATGGTTCAGCGCACTTGCTTGTATTTTATATTCATTTATGTGTTCGGCGTTATCTTCTTGTGTCTCCGCCAGAATGAATCTGTTGGCCGTGACTGTCCTCTCTCTAAGATCTCCATGGATGACCTTTCTGTAGCACGCATCACACTTTGTAGAATATGGATGCATTTTAAATGTGTTAGTTTTATCTGTGTCACAAAAAGAGCAATTTTTCACCATTTTGACTTTGTTTAGACTTTACTTTTTTCGGCTCTGATAGAACATCATTGCTCATTCAAAGAGTAGAAGAAGAAGAAGATGAAGAAGAAGAAGAAGAAGAAGAAGAACATTCTTCTAAAACTGACTCAATCCCAATCAATGCTGATGTTAGAATTATATTATAATAAACCGGCTTTCGTTGAAATATAACCGAGAATCCCCTATATTGACAAAAAAGGGCTTGTTTTTACTCAATCATAGGAGCTGGTAAAGAAAAGGTCTTCTACAGAATACAGAACTATCCTATTCTATCAGAATTCCATCAATAAAATCATAACTAAGTAATTTCTCCAAGAGTAAAAACCTCCGTTTTTATGATAGTTCTGCCATGGTGTCGGAGTTTGTTTAAATTCTCCCAAATTGTCTCCTCTACTTCACCTTTCCCTCGTCTCCAGCTGAAGTTAGACAGTTGTGACTGTACCGCTAAAGGCAACGTATCAATATTTTACCGGGGATTTTTTTAACCTTAGGCTTGTGAAATCTTTCACTGGAAGTAAACACAGTATTTTGACAATTTGCGACAGACTCTGATGAGATACCCCTTGGGAACGTGGCAGAAGATATCTCACGGACGCAGGACAGGGGAACAGTAGCACGAAAACCAAGTTAACCGTTTGATTCTGGATCCAAAAGTGGACAATCGTCCCAGTGCAATTATTCTTAGAAGCATCTATTAAAGATATAAACATAACATTTGCCGGCAGATCAGACCCATTAGGTCCGTCTAGTCACCTTAATCAGTCGTTGGTCTCCTCTTAGATTCAGGAGCCTTAATCCTGCCCCATGTGTTTAAATCCCCTCGCTGTATTGCCCTCTACCACTTCTACTGGGAGAATGCTGAAGAGAGAATGAATTATGAACAAAGGTGATTTTGATGACATTCTACTCTAAATACATAGACATTAATATGAAGTTGGTCCTCCCTATAACGGCTTCCGCTCTTCTGGGAAGGTTTTCCACAAGATTTTGGGGAGTTTCTGTGGGAATTCTTTGCCCGTTAATCCAGTAGAGCGTTTGTGAGGTCAGAGGCTGATGTTGAATGAGATGCCCAGGTCTCACAATCTCCATTCCAGGTCACCCCAAAGTTGTTTGATGGGATTGAGGTCAGGGTTCTGTGCGGCCGGTCAAGTTCTTCCACCCCAAACTCAACCGACCATGTATTTATGGATCTTGCTTTGTGCGTTGGGACACAGTGATGCTGGAATAGAAAAGGGTCTCCCCCAAACTGTTCCCACAAAGTTTTAAGCAGAGCATTGTCCAAAATGACTTGGTAGGTATGAGAACCACTTAACCGAGAACCATAGGGCAGGCTATTAAGTTGCTGTCTGTTCTCCGTTGAGTTGTTCTCATTCCTGTTTGAATGCAAATCCACTTAACAACAAATGGAATATAATCTTAGATTCCTGTGCATTTACTCATTCCCCTACAGACCAACATAACCAAGCACAGGACGGTAAGAAAGCAATATATACGTCTAGCTTAAGGCTCCAGGAGCTTTCACCCACCATGTGAGCAGGATCCACACTCTACGGGCAATTAAGCCAGGTGAAACATTTTGTGAATACAAGAGCTGATTAAATCTAGAGGTGTAGATAATGGAGCAAACCCGTCTTATCAATTAAACTATTTTCACCCTTAATGTATACCTTCTCATCCTTCTTTCCAACACCTGATGGATTTCCTTCATCCCTTGAGTGATGGGTAATGCTGATCCGATACATTTAGATGATTCCCCGATACATTTAGATGATTCCCCGATACATTTAGATGATTCCCCGATACATTTAGATGATTCCCCGGTAACTATTGCAGTAAAGTAACCAATTCCAAGAGATGAGAATACACCTGGCTGGATTTTTTTTGTTTAAATAATGTAAGATGATTCTGGTTAAGAAGGAGATTGACAACTAGAGCGGAAAGAATGTTCGGGAAGCAGCTGTTACAGGAACGATTCATCCGACCGGTAAGTGCAGAAAATTAACCACTTTTATGGGTGTTTGGCCCATGAAAAGCACACATGAACCTTTTTTTTTATTATTTAAAACCGAGCTGCCATAGGATTTAGTCTATTTGCTCATTTATATAGCGCCTGCATGTTCCATAGAGCTGATCAATGAGGTTATATCTGAAAATGAATATTTTAGTAATTGCATATATTATATAGATTAAGTCTTTAGTTATTAAACCTGATAACTTCCATAAGGCAAGAGGGGCAGCTGCCACTGAAATTCTTCAACCTAAAATTATTCAAATTCTTTGAAATAATCCATGATGCCTCAGTGGGACTGCAGCACCCATCATCCACTGCGCCCGGATTATGGGGATTATAGTCACGGCAAACAGCTGGAGTATTGCTTTCGCACTGTCGTCTCCTGAAGTCTCTCGCGGCATTAAACCCTCTTTTGGCTATTTTTAGTTCCCTGTTTGCGGTTGCAGATGAAATTAGTTTTGCATCCAGCGGATTATTAGAGGGAAGGGAATTCTTCGTTGCCAAGAAGCAGAGAACGTTTGGATTGTTATAAAGTCTGACCGATGTTCAAAGCCGGACCGTGGAAATGCCAACCTAATACCCCCTAAAAAAGCACCTTCATGGTCTTTAGTCATAGAACGCAGCGTATCAACTCACTTCAAATAGGATTTAGACCTGCGCATGTACGGCTACTGTCGTCTCATGTTGGAGACTTTGCTGAAGAACATTCTCAGATTACGCAGATTTGTTAAAAATGCGTTTCTAAATTCTTTACGGTATACAACCAAAGGCATTAGCGTACCTGGGAAGAGGGCCGGACTCGGAATGGCTAAGTGCGGACAGTGACCACCAAATGACATAAGTGGCCCGCCAGCTATAAATGTTTAACTAAAAATTCCTTTTTTATAGCGTGTGGAAATGTCTAGCTGGGGGCCATAGATGGCAACACTCGATCTGTCTATGTTGGCCAACAGCCCACCAGGCAAATGCCCAAAGTTCTAGGAATACTGAGTTTCTACACAAAAACATGGAGGTAACGTAATTAAAAAAAATAATAATTCTGCATAAAAAAAGTAAATCACTCATCTCTTTTCTTTTAAAGAAAATGTATCGCAGCAAACTTGTTGGGGGTCTCCTCCTCATCCCCAAAAGGGTCCCTTTGACCAACGGGGGAGGGTTAATCTGCTTTTACGTTGGTGCCATCAGCTGCTCGCTCTTCCTATTCAGCTCCCCAAGCTGTCCATTGTAAATTATAAATAAGGCAAATCATCGAAATTCCTGGTCCCCGGCAACCCGAACGCAGCGAAGATTAGAAGATCGAGCTCCGAGAGAAAGCGTAAACATTGGGAATATCACATACTGCGGCGATCCATACATCGATTTCCACGAGAACTTTCTGTAGCTACAACAACACCTGGGAGACTTCTTTTTTTTTTAACGTTGGTCCAACGTACGTCGCTCACATTTTGAAAACGATAAATGATCCTCGATGACCTCCCCGTGCCGGAAATCCGGGGGGAAAAATATTTCAGGGAACAAAACGGGGGGACGGCGACGTAATCCTACTCGGTTCAAAGCCAAGTGTACTCAAGCACTAATACTCCAAATGAAAGGGTTTATCGGAGAACGTCCTGACAGCAGCGTAACACCGCTCGGTGAATAGGAATCATAATGACAGTTTTAGTATTATATGATAAATACAGAGCTCTTTGTATCTGAGATTTGATGTTAATCCTTTGCCCGCGGGGAATATCGGATCAGTCTGCTAATTTAAGATGCACTTGGTGGCATCTCGTAACATCTAAATACCTTATCCGAGCGAACTCTGTACAACGAGTCGGAATTTCGCTATTTCATTACAAAAAAGTTAAAAAAAAAACAAAGTTTGAAAGCTTTTTAAAATGAATAATGGATATTATGTATGTGGGAAATGTATGGACAATGAATGCTAATATCCGTGAATATAGGGATACGTTAACAAAGTTCCTTGTTGGCCTTCATCTTCTAAAAAAGTTGACCTTGCTAATGTATGTTGCTCCATAATATTCCATTGTGCATTTGATGGGAGCCAACTTAGTCTTCCCAATAACACCCGTTCACTATATGAAGAGGGTTCGTCACTCTGGGCCAGGGCCGGACTGGCAATGACGAGGCGGCTCTAGTGCTTTAAGGCCTTATGATGTAAGTGCGGCCATTGACTGGATGTGCGTGGCCGAAAGCTATGTTTTTATGGCCATGTATATCTAGGCAGTGCGTGTGTGGCAGTGCATGCCGGTGGCCCCTAGGCATTTGCCCTGTGTGCCAGATGACCAGTCCAGGCTTTCAGTAAAGTAAAGCTTTCTGGAAAAGCCAAAAATTGCCGGAAGGGAGATACCTACCTGAGACCCCCCACCTGGAGTCTCCGGGTGAAGTTCCGATTCCCTGAATCTCCGGGTCACTTTTATCTTTTTATCTGGACGAAGCGCTGTATCTATCGATATCTATCTATCGATATCTGGGTATCCCTAACATAATCCCTAATTACCGTTCTTTAATAAAAATACAGCAATACCCGCCATATGAACGCAGTCAGCTCTGAGCTCGATTTCTTCCTACACAATGCACGCAGCACCCGAGGCAGATAACGAGACGTTGTAATACCCCACGCTCTATTACAGTTACACACAAAAAAAAGAAAGAAACAGAGCCGTCTAATGCTTTGTAGACCAAACACTCTATACGGAGACAGAAACTCGCTATACAATTACAGTTGTTAAGCGCTTTGCTTTACCCCCCATTGTACAATTTCAGAAACGGCGTGAGTCCCATCTTACATTTCTCACTCGACATGACTCTGAACAGCACGAGTCATTTCTATAACCTCTTTTATTCTGCCGTGCGTTCCCGCTTAATCTTCCCCCCGTCACTGGTCAGTGAAGCCTCTCATCTCTCCGTCGCTTCCTCAACCCTTTTCTGTGCATTTAAAGTAAATGGACCCTTTTTCGCTACATCTGGAATAGGGGGGGGGGGACTGCGGAATACAATGATTTGAACAATTGTTACATTTATTTTAAATTTATATTAAATGTATAATTTAAATATATATAATAAATATAGTTATAAATATAACTATATATTATTTACCAACCTACACATGAATCTCCTTAAAATATGAACCCAATAATTACATTTTGGAGTGTTTCGATGCTCCTTATGGGTTAGAATACATTTTCTCCTGATTAAATCTTAAAATGGATACAATTTTTTTTTATTAGGTGACAATTTATAATAAACGTCTTGGAACTGCAGGACGTCTGCGGATCCAGCTGTATGGGATCCGGAACCTGGTGCGGCCCCCACAGTCCCACGCTGGTGTACTTAGCATGGGCTGGGTGGGATGCTTTTAAACATGTGGGACATTGGGGAAAGGGGTATGAAAGAAAAGTTCGGCAGACTCTTTTCTTAAACTTATCGAAATGAGCCAATCAGCTTTTTTTAAACTTGAAAAAAATCTAGGGGAGGAGAAGGCTTCTTTTCTCAACATGGAGGACACGGTGAGAGGTGATCATGATAGGTCAAAGTTCTAGGTTGATGCTGGGCCTGATATTTTCTGATGGTGGCTTTGTCTTAGCAGGTCTATGAGTAGGTTACTGAGATTGATCTGGTAGCCCAGAGGGATGAATGACAAGTGAGCATAGGCTTTACCACATAACGTGCCACGGGTACACTTGGGAATCCTTAGGGTCTGCCCTGGAATCTCCAGATGAAGTGACGCTACCTTTGGTCTTTGGGTCACTTTTCTGTTTCTCTAGGCTTGCGGAGTGGCTAACTCCGCCTCTATGTGTGGCTAACTCCACCTCTATGTGTGGCTAACTCCACCTCTATGTGTGCCCAGTGCACAGATAGCCCCACCTACACTGCCATTGTGCCCTCCCCCTTACAAAAGCCTTCCCCAAACGAAGGAGAGCTTTGAGTAGCTTGCCCTGGGAAGGTCCCAGGTATGACCATAGGCCACAGCAAGCCAAAGTTCCTATGTAAGGATGGGTCATCGCCTGTTCCACTTGTTTAAAAGTCCTTAAGTTCACATAAATTAAATAAAAATGCAAAGCGCATTAACACATTATTAGAAATGACATTTCCTCAGTGGCAACAATGTCAATCCTTCACCTCGTTGAGTTTCATTTATGGAAACAATGTTGCTCAAGGAGCTGAAAGATGTTTTTTTCCACATATTTTTATTATTATTGTTTTTTATTTATCAAGCGCCGACAAATTACGCGGCGCCGTACAAATGAAATGGGGCAGTTAACACACATAACAAATATACATTAAAACCCACACGCCACACGCCTTGTTTTCTGAGCGCTACCCAGCTACGACCGCGCATTCGTTTGTTGGACTCGCTGATTCCCTCGTCTGTCTCTTCATCTTGATAACGTCAGAATGGATCAAGCCTTAAATCTTTTCAGCACAGATTCAGCGCCGACAGCGTTCCATACCTTTCAAGTCTGAAAAGACTCGCGGTTCGGGCGGCCGGATAAACGCCTCCGCGAGATAAAGGGGAATACTGATTTACTTTCAAACACAAGAAAAAAAAAAATATATATTATATAGAAATGCCTTGATCGTACTCGTAGATACCGGCGTTCTCTTAAAAGGACGGCACGCCGTGAAATGAACTCATTTCTGTGGAAGTAAAGGTGCTGTCCCACTTAGACAATAAAATGAACACGCCATCTAACATGTTACGCATGTATGTCAAGCCGTAGGACATCTGTCATTTTATTCTTTCTTCTGGGGATGTTTTTAATGTTTCTATTACCGCAGCCGATCAGTGCCTGCTTCTGTGTCACAAGACGGTTAAGTGATCTTAGAAGAAAAAGTAAAAAAAAAAAAGGCTAAATTGTGTTTAATAAAGAATTATTTATTGGAAGAGTTTGAGAATTTAACAGGGAGACTAGGAATGAGGATTTAGTGGCAAAAGCGTTACATTCAGCAGTTGGTGGAACAGCATTAACCCATTAATGACAAAGCCCGTACCTGTAAGGGTCAAAATGCATTGTTTTCAATGCATTTAGGGATGTCCCATTGTCCTTAAGGGGTTAATTATATTATAGGTGACCAGTATGGGCTTAACCCAGGCATTTATCTTCTCACCTTTGGTAGTTTGGTTCTTGGAGAATTGTCCAGACTTCTTGGATGGATAGATGGATGTATAGGTCGACCCTACCCTACCTTGTCCCTATCTAAATTATATTATATTGATTATTTCTCCCTAAAACGCACACAGAATTTTTTTTAGGTTTTCTAAGGTTTGATGATATGCGAAATGAGCGCACACCACACATACATGTAGACAATCAACAAGATAAGACCCTGATCAAGTTTGGCCCTTGAGGGCATCGCCTTGGGGGAGCATTCCCTTTGAATTCTAATTATTTAAGGTTAATAGCATCGGGATTTTTATTTTACTCTCCCTTTAAAAAATGAAATCACTGTGAAATTGCAGGTCTACATCCAAAAATAGAGACTCGGCGGCTGGCGTTACGAGGATGTTGAAAGACGTGTTAGAAATTACATATCAGAAAGTCCGCAACGCGGAGGACAATCAGAGGACTGCATTTAAATTGGAAAAAATGGAAAATAATGTTGTTCTGTCGGTAACGCTTATTTCTAAAATACTGGGTTGATTGCGGAGTGCGTTACGGAGTGACATACAGAAATGGAACAAGCCATGCAATTTATTTCATATCGTCTAGAGGAGAGCTGTCCGGGTAGAAGACTTGGGAGTTCGGCCACGAGCCCTTACGCTGTTTATGGAGGCTTTGGTATGGACAGAAATTAGCATTTTTCAAAATGTATGCAAAAATATTACAAGGTGGTAAGATATTTTCTATCTATACATTATGTGCGCTACTTTGCTAGAAAATGTATAGATCAAAATGTAAGTGTCTTCAAATATGCAACAGCGATGTTCCACGGCTTCCTTAAAACCAAGTGATAAAGGCTGAAGAATTCTCTGTGTAAAGAGGGCATTGGTGACCTCTTGTAAGATGGGGCCGCATAAACTGATCAGCTGCTTAATGTGCGTATGGGGTGTGCGAAATCAACAAAAGGCAACCTCCTCAAAAAAGATAGAAGCACATAAATATTAACCCCTTTATAGCTCATCGTGAAGATTCTATGTAGTGACTCACCAAATGGCTTTAATAGTCATCGTCATGGAAACCTTGACTTGTCATTATTTAAAGATACACTTAACTGAGTCACCCGCATTCAAGCAGGGGTATCAAGCATGACATACCGGTAGCAAAAAACAACTCATTGGGAGTCTTCTATATGATCACTGTCGGGGGGAGAATATGAAGGAGTCGGCTCCAGACTGTGTGACCCCTGAGAATCTGCCTCTTCACCCCGAGACCCTGTGATTGGGACAAAAGCCCTGAGACTCGGGGTCAGAGTTCCCAGGTATGCCATCTCATTGGACTATGTCTGATGTTTGGGAAGGTACATCACCCCCCCTCGTATCGCAAGCCTCGGCAGCACATGTCGCTGACAACCCTGAAGTCTTCCCTGTGTGTATAAAGTAGCTGATCTCTGGCAGAATAAATGTATATATTACACAGTATCAGGGGCTGGAGGTCTGATGGTATCTCCTTTACTTTCCCGTGACACCTTTTTTTTTTTTTTTACATAAGCACCCCCCCCCCCGGGACTTGGTTCTATTCTACAATTGCCTCTTAATTGTCGGACTGAAATTTAAAGACCCTCATACATGACCTTCCCATCTCTTGCGATTCTCCGCGACGCGTCTATTCCATCGGCTCGCTACAAATTAGCTGTTTGTGACTGGTCTTCCGATCGATATCTTCCAATTTAGCTTGGATCAGACAGTGATCCCGTCTTGTGTGAACTCAAAAGATGCCACGGGAAAATGGGAGGTGTGGGTTGATTGCTGGTGGAATAAGAGGGTGGTAGATAAGTGGAACAACCTTCCAGCAGAAGAGGCTAATACAGTGGGGGAATATAAATGCGTATTTTTATGGGAAACGAGTAATTTTGCGGGAGATCCCCTTGAAACTTTTTTTTGTGCTGTTGGTTTCTGGTCAGAATCGGATTTTGCTGCCGGCGTCGCTCCTGGCTCCAAACCAGCCACACTTCCCATTAAAAGAAGCACTGGGTCTGGTTTTAATGGTCCCAGCAGGGAGCTGTGTGGTTATTAGAAGGGAAACGAACAGCCGGGGACTGTCACTATTTGTTTTAAGGCCAAGAAGGATACAGAAATAGCAGTAAATGGGAACGCGCGATTGTCTCTCGGCCAGATGGTCCCACCTGAGTCGTGTTTGACACGCGGGTCTCGCGGTACACTGGCTGCTGGCACTCTCTGCGCTGCTGAATCTCAAATTGTTCACTCAAAGATATTTTTTTTAAGCCGCCAGGGATTGTCGATACAACCAGAAAAGTGTCCTTCCAGCCGGATCCTACGGCGTTAATGAGGTTAATTTGTGACAGCAGGGAGCGGAGGACAAGTTGCAATAACGAGGGTTATGGCCGCTTGGCTAGAGGCCAGGGCTTTAATAAGAACCCTTCCTGCTGTTTCTATACACATTATCAGGGCTTTGGGGGCTGTAGAACCATGCAATCCCCTCATACCCAGCAAACGGGCGAGCTCCTGGAAAAAGAGGGGCATCAGGGGAGGAAAGAGGGGCATCAGGGATTTGGGTCCCATAGAAGGATTGTCACTCCGTGTTACATTTGGCACATACTGATAATAAGTAGTAATTAAGGGAAGACATTGGTGGGAGAGGTGGGATGAGATGCTTGCCGTAGGCAGCCATTTTAGTTAATCATGTGATAGGTGGGTGCCACGCCCACTCACACACAACACTGGGCTGATTGCTTTACGGTAGAATCTTTTGAATCCTTTCCTGGTAGACTTAAATTAGTCGCGGGAGGCAGTTAGACAAAGACTTGCTGTTGCTCCAGCAGAACATTTATTTTTACTTATGGGAGACGCGCTGAAACAGCAAGAAATATTCTGGATGTTTTTGTCAGTCGCAATGTCACACGGAGTTTGATCCGCCAACCATTCCGCGCTCGGATCGAAGCAAAAGAGTGCCTTAGTTCTTAGAACAATCTATCAAGGCATCCGATGTGTCACAAACGCGTCTCGCTGTAAGCAGGGAACGATCGTACACGGAAAACCGAGAAGAGTTCTACAACGTGTGATGTTCTGTAACGAGATGTGTCAGCCTTGGCATTCCCGTCCTGTATTTTTATCTCTTTCATGTGCTTAGAAAACTATCTAGTTCACATCATACATGCTGTAGCAGTTTCTCTTCAAACCTACATGGTAATAATAATAATATTCCAAACTCAAAATATGATTGGTCTAACAAGAAATAATAAATAAATTCCTTTTTTTAGTAATAATAAATAGGTAGATTGTCATACTGATACTCATGTACTTCGACAGCTACGTATTACTCGGATGTATGTTTTATCTCTGTAATCTTAGCCCACTCTGCTAGGCAGGCACTCTGTATTCCTATAACGCTGCTTTTGTGGTAAACAATAGAATGGCTCGGTCTTGGTCAACCAGAGGGACCTTCTGACTTCTGACCATCCAATGGTCTCTGATCATCCTGCCTCCAGACCTAACCATCCATTAACTCTCTCTCTCAATCCTCCCTGTCTGGTTTTCCAATATAGTTTACAGATTTCCAGACTTGGAGGAGCTCGTGGTCGCAAAGCGTGGTCTTCTCCAAGAACGAAGCTCTTCTCTCTCCTCGGTACACGGACATTCATCTTTCTACTACATAGATGCTGCTTTGGACAAACGGAACATTGTGTTTATCTGTGCCCATTAACTGACACAATGCAGTTGCTATGGAGACAAAAATCACTAGAATTCTGACATTATTAGAGTCCGAGCGGAAATATTTATAAGCAGAATTTCTGCCGTAAGTGTATTGGGTTATATGGGGGGGGGGTGATATTTAATTATCTGTGTGCAGGGAACCTGATTTATATTTTCAATATAAAAATAATATCGAATCTTATTCTTGAAAGTATGGATTCCCTACAGCGGGACGGAGAAGCTTCAAGTCGTAGAACAGTTTGTATACCTTACATCAAATCGCCATCAGCCTACGTACTGCTGGATATTTGCGATGGGAGTTGCAGCTCAACAAAAGTAGGAGATCCACCATCTTTCTAATCATGCCCTGTTGATACGTTGCAAATGCTCCTACCCTGAGATCCTTCAAAATACCCAACCGGTTATGGCCCATCGTGAGGACTCTATGTGAGGACTCATCTACTAGGGTCACCTAAACACTTTAAAACTCATTTCCCTTAAAACATGTCTGAGTCACCTGCATTCAAGCAGGGATTCCAACCATGAAGTAGAAGTGAGCAAAGCACCGCCCGATGTGGACACTGTGGTCCTACAGAGTGTTAAATAGAATATATATATAATATAATAAATATAATATTTTAAATGATAGTCTCTGAAAAATAAACTGAATGGCGGATTTTTATTAGAATCACACAGAATGAGTTCAAAGACAGTTTATGGCATTTAAATCAATACATCGGGTTACTTTTGAGTTGATGTCCTCTCTAAGCTCCTAAATGCTTTCTGGGGACATTTCAGGGACAAACTATATTCCGAGACAAGGATTTCAATCAGGCGGCTATAACTCCGAAAAAAAAAATGGATGTCTGGACTCCCTGTAAGCGGGCGATATCTTTCATTTAAAAAGATGAGTTTTCCAACTAAATTGGATCTGCACCTAACACCAAGAGGACTTACAAAGGAGATGAAACGGGGGAAACCGTGACAGCCCAGCGCCAGATTATCATCCATTAATGGTTTTGGATAAAAAAAAAAAAGATGAAAACTTAATAAATTCTTTAAAATTTAAATATTTTTGGGTTACTTATTTATACAGAGAAAAACATGAAAATTCACCGTATTCTAAGGGGCAGTAAGTTTGGATATTGCCCCAGATTATTATGAAGGAAAAGAGGCAGAACTCACACATTTAGTTATACATTTGATATTACTTATGATTCTACAAGTGATTATTATTTATTATTTTATTTATTATTATTATTATTGTTGTTATTATTATGATTATTATTATTATTATTATTATTATTGTTATATTATTATTGTCTCTTTAAATGAGTTGATAAAGTTTGTGTTGTGTAACTTTTGCCAACATCCTCCAATATGATATTTAGATATTTATGATATTTAGATGTAATAATATAAATTATATATTTTAGTTTTTTACATAAATATCTGAAAATGAATGGACAGAACACTAAACAAAAATGAGTACACATGTTTTTTAGTCCATGTGCGCGAGTCTATTGAGATTTGGTGGCATGACCTACCTACCCCCCCCCCCAGTCCCGCCATGGTAGGTGGAACAGCACCTTTAATATCACTGAGTGTTCTGCTAGCGATGTATCATACGCCCGGGTCTGACATGAATTATTTACTATTCCCTCGCTGCGCCGTGGATTTTAAGGCACAATTCAGGCTGCAAGGGAAAAAATTAGGACGGGGAAGAAACAAATTCAAATAGACTAATGCCCATGAGATGCACGCCCGGGCATGTAAATATAGACTCAGCGCAACTTAAACAGCAGGCAAGCGGAATGCGTGGGACGAGTAAAAATACGGCAGCTCTTACCTGACAACGCCAAGGCGTTTGGAGCTGAATGAACCCCCCTCCCCGTACCTAATTAAATCACTCCGTTAGCGCAGGGAGAACACAAAGGATTGATGTTACTATTGATGTATCCATTTCTGAGGAATCCTGGAACTGGCAATTAAAGGGGAGGTGGAGATAAACTTTGTGATTTACATTGAGTGGCGGAAAAAGAGAAATACCAAAAAAATCTGTATTATTCTTATGGTGGGGTTTGAGGTAGTGGTAAAAGCTTTGGGGAAAAAATGTACTATTCCGGTATCGTAGAAGTAGAGAAGAAGAGATTTATTTAGAGCTCGGTCTCCAAAGCTGTTTAATGAAAGTGAGTGACAGCCGAGGGATATTATTATTATCACATATACTATACATTGGCTAGGACAACGCTTCTGGTTTGGCTCAGGGCCAACTATAATGGCAATGGGTACCTATAAAGCCTATGTATGCATAGATTATAAATGTATTAAGACGCTCTCCACGTTGCGCAGATTACATTATACAGCATCTATTGAATACGTGCCAACAGTCTCGAATTTCCTGGTACAGTCTTGTTTTTGGGGGACTGCCCCGGCATTACACCGTGTACAGGCAGCATTGCGTTTTAACTCTTTATGTCTAAGACACACGCGCCCTAAACGCTTGTAAATGACCTCCATACGGCCCAGTGTCCGTACTGGGTAGCCTAGAGCTCGATGCTGCAGGGTCACGAATGGTGTGTGGCCCCGCCTCTTCTAGGCCCCACCCCCTTTGTCCCCGGATGCCGGAAGGAAATGATATGATATGATATTGTAGTGCGTAGTAGTGGTGGTGTAATCTGTAAGCTATGACATCACATGTTTCTGGTGCTGATGTGATGTCATGTCCATATCGGGAAGTGTCCCAGTTGAGCTCCTTGGAGATTTGCCTCTCCTGCTCCATGTAGGGTGAGTGGGTGGCTGCCTGGAGACAGGGTTGGCCCCCAGTAGGCCCAAAAGGGCAAAGCCTTGTTTCTTTTATGAAAATAATCACTATGTTTATTGATTATTAACTGAAGCCACCTAATGAGCTCATAATATTAACATTACACATTTTCCATATAGTATTGACATTTTTTCACCGCTTTTTAATTGGCTCCAAATCGTATTCACTTTCTTCCGAACCCAGATATTGACAAATGTTGACGATGCCAAAGCAGAAAAAAGTATATAATTTTGATTTAATTGCTTCATCATTTTTCTTTCGTGTGCAGAAAACCTGAATTCCACGCAACTGGGCTGATTTCTCTTTAAATAGCGGATTTCGGAGCAAATCAGAGTCACCTCCAGCTTGCAGGAATCGCTTAGCAGCTGAAATTAACGTTGCCAATGATACAAGCGTGAAACACTTGAAAGTCTACTTTTTAATTATTCACTAATTGGAATCAGCGAGTCACCTGGGGGGGAATAAGTCTTGTCATCAGCTTCCAGACTAGGCTGGGAAACCATGGGGTTTCAACAGGGAGGGCGTCAAAGGAAAGCAACAGATGCCCACACAATGGGTACCTCGAATTTGTTACCCCAGACTACCGGGACAGGCTTCTACAAGCCATCTGTCCTCGTCTGCCTAAAGAACGAACATTCTATTCAAATGTTGATTTATTATGAAAAAATATCAATTTCAAATAAAAAAAATATATTTTTTTATTGCTTGTCAGCACAAAACGGTAGCCCTGGGGTAATACCCTAAATCCCGCTATGTACAGATGCTACAGCCATGACCTAAAAGCCCTCCATGGTGAGTTGGGGGTGTAGCAACAAGTGTATTTAACTTAGGGTCTCCCCTAGGCTTGACCCAACGCAGTGCCCCAGTTGCCCCTCCACATCTCCCTTCATCACTATGGAATGCAAGAAACAGAAAGTATGACATCAAAACAAACACCGGTGTGGTTGGGTTACCAGGCAGAGGTGGTTTCACACGCAAATAGTCATAATAATAAAATGATTTGTTAGTCCTTTACTTCGGGATTTGGAACGTTCAAGGGGTTCTAAAAGTGTTAATAAAAAGAGCTGATGGAATAGAGAGACAGGAGGGATACAAAATTACTTTTACGATCTGATACACAATGCAGTTCTGCGCACAGCGATGATCACAAGTGCGCGGGGACAATAGCTTTCCGTGTCCATAGTAACACAGGAGAGAGATTTTTTCCTTCCCCGCCAGAAATAGGTATTTATTAACACCGTGTTTATGGGAATGGGATTTTAAATGGCTCGGCCAATTATAGTATTATCTTTTAAAACCTCCGAGGCTTCTTCGGCATAGAGGATGAGTGGGAAGGTGGCTGCAGGGGCTCTTTCGCCTTGTTTTACCCCACTCCATTGCTGAAAACTGCCCCCCTTTCTTCTGTATCAATATAAGAGGTTTATTCTTGTAAGAGCTCGGTGGGCGCTGTCCTAGACCTGGCCCAGGTAGTGCTGGTGGCTCCTTGGGGACATCAGTCATTTCTCTAATAACTGCCCCATTGAGCGCTGGCACGCCAGGGTGGCCTAGTTGCCCAAGAAAAATATGAGTTACCATTTGAAATTCCAATTTTAGAACGCTGCAACGAAATCACGGAATGCTACGTCATACTTCAATGTAACGATGCTATTGATGCTTTGATAAATACACAGTATTAACCCCTTAAGGACAATGGGCGGTCCCTAAACCCCTTGAAAACGATGCATTTTGAGCCCGTACATGTACGGGCTTTGCCATTATGGGTTAAAAACAAAATATTTACTAATACATAGTTACATAGTTCCTAGTTCATAAGGTTGAAAAAAGACCTAGGTCCATCAAGTTCAACCCTTCTACCTAACCTTCCTATTCTTGATCCAAAATCCTATTGGATAAGGCAGAAACAGGTCTGTGAGTCCAGGTTAATGTATGCTGTTTCCGACCAATCAGCAGCAATACAATCTGCCTGAGTTCTAGGTAAACGTTTATTTAGAGCTCTGTATCAGCCAATGAAAACACAAGAAGAACTGAAAGCGCAATCCCATTGGGCAAACATCTTTCAAATGACATTCCAAATAATAGTCAGGAAATGTTAAAACTCACGAGAGTGGCTTCTCAAGGCGACTTCTTTGAGATCCAATAACTTCTCCAAGGGTACAGAACATCTGTCCCAAAAAGTCCTAAAAAAAAACCAATATCAAGAATATTAGATAAAATATGTTTGGCCCCTTGGTTTTGGGCACACTGATGGGTACGAACCCCATGAGGGATATGCCAACGTGTTTTTACACCATCAGTAACCTATAAATTAGGGTTCTTGGATTTCATAAGCCAGAAGCATAACTGGGAACTCTCCGGGTTTCGCCGACATCAGCGGAACCGCCCTCTGACATCAGCGGGGCCGCCCACTGACATCAGCGGGACCGCCCTCACGCATCCCGAAATAATTGGTAACATACTTAGAAGTCCCTGTCATGGCAATACTGGCACTTAGACATAAAACGTTATCCAGACCTGCCTACTGGGACACCAAATAAATCAGAGATAATTGGAAAGTTTGGGGGGGGGGGAAATAAAATATTAATGAATTTAAATTCAATTCTATTTAGCAGAACTTAGTTTTGTGTCTTGAGGTTAACAAAAATTCCCTTTACGTTTTAGACAACCAGCTGTCACTAATTTTGAAAGACATGTTTTTGCAAAAAGAAGACAATTCCCTTATTTAAATATCCAGGCAATCAGCTGAGAACAATTAAGTTAACAAATTCTGCCACTGTAGACGAACCATAAATAGAAACCCTAAAATTACACGCTAACGCAGATAAAAAATCGCTCCGGCTCTGATGTTTCAAAAATCTTGATTTTTCTCTGAATTAAGTGGATTTGTCTTCCCCCCCCCCTCTATTAATAAAACGTGTTGTTGTATCGGGAAGCCCAACGATTAAATAAAAAACGGGTGTTCTGTGACACTGGTGGGAGTTTATCCCGCTGGCTTCATGAATAGTCATGATTTTTATTTTCAAATTAGGATTAAAACCCCCTCGGGGGGAAAGCAGTTTATTAAATGGCTTCAGATGAATAAAAATGGGGAGCGTTTATACAAATGTCAGCGTTTTTGCCTCAGTGGGGAAATTAAACAGACGTTCGTCCTGAAATATTTATTGAGATGTGACGGAGGACGCTTGACTTTATGAAGCTAAAAACTTTATCTTCCAGTGGAAATGATTTGTTACGGTATCAGAGATTAAAGGGTTAAATTCCTCTACGTAGATCACCGTTTTATTTTTTTCGAGCTTGTAGGATGTGTCCGTAATTAAAGAGGTCATTTCAATTTGATTTAACTAGAAATATTGACAATTCTCGTGAATTGTCCAAATTCGAAGGAAAAAGTAGATCGTTCGACATTCTCCCAGTGATGTATTTACCTTAACCCCTTCAGCATCATGGCCAACGCTCTGCTTCCAGCTTCATGGGAACAGTTTGGGGAAGACCCTTTTATATGACTTCCCCCCCAGCGCACAAAGCAAGATCAACAAAGACACGGTTGGTCGAGTTTGGGGTGGAAGGACCCTGACCTCAACCCCATCGAACACCTTTGGGATGACCTGGAATGGAGATTTCACCCAACATCAGCATCTGACCTCACAAATGCTCCAGTGGATCAACGGGCAAAAATTCCCACAGAAACGCCCCAAAATCTTGTGGAAATCCTTCCCAGAAGAGTGGAAGCTGTTATGGCTGCAAAGGGGGGACCAACTACTTAAGTGATGTCATCAAAGCCCCAGTTGGTGTAATGGTCTGGTGTCCCAATACTTTTGTCCACATAGTGTAGCTTAAGTCATGGATGTGGGAGGGGAATAGGGCAAGGCAGTGGGCGTGCCTAAAGACCACTCCCACAATCCGTAGACGGAGTACGGTGGCCCAGAGAACCGAAGAAACAATGTTTCACCCAGAGACTCCGAGTAAAACCCAGAGAGTTCCCGGGGAAAAAAATCTACTACAGGTTCAAAATCACAAAAAAATGAAAACAGAAATCACGGTCTCTTCTTTCCTGAAATATCTTTCCCAAATTAACAAAAAAATAGCATTTCTCCGAACTTATAACGCAGCCAGGAGACCCTTTGCTGACTCCAATACCGTTGTCATTTCATACACAGCTTACTGTTCATTGTGTTTTTTTATTACCCAGGGATTTTTTCCGACAGACTTGCCGCTAATAATTCATTATTACAGAGAAGTGAGATCCGGACATCCTACACTCCAGCGATGGAACTAAATATAGCCTGGAATCAATGTGGAATAGCCCTCTCTCCGCTGCTCATCTCTGGCGATGTCTCTGGATACAGTGCCAAGAACACCCACCTGCTCGGTATAGATGTCCCTGGAAACTCCAGAGAGAGAAGAAGGATTGCAGAACACGCTAATCAGCTGTGTGCACCTGAACCTTTATTTTGATCCGTGCGGAACATGAAATCTTTAAATAATCAGGTATTTTAATCAACACGCTTACAAAAAAAAAATTAAAAAAAATAAAATGAGTAAATAAAAAAAAATGTGTGAATTATTTAAAATGGGTTCCTTTAATTATTAAGATATTCAAATTAAATTATTTAAATTATATCACATATTTCCATATTTCTTGGCTTAAAAACGTAATTTAAAAAAATTGATCCCAGCATGCACCTTGCTAATTGATCGCCTTTTTTAAATCTTTTTTTAACCCTTTGCTACTTTTTTGTGATCGCAATTATTCTATTCTATTGATGGTAGACTGTTTTTTTGTTTTTTTTTACTAACCTCTCATAAAATATTTAATCAGTATTGACTTCTACTAGAGTTGATCATAGGAAAGATGTGTTTGGTTTTATACATTGCAAAGCCTGGTAGATGCTGAGATAGACCTGTGATTATCGTAGGAGGTGGATCAAGTTTATTTATTAAAACAAAAATTCAGATAAAAAAGAAAAGTAAAATATATAAATAGATACCTTCTGTGGATCCAACATCAATGATGCAAAACAGAGAAAAGGACAAAATAAGTCAGTGCTTTGCAAGCATGCAGCTCAATATTTTTGTTGACGACAGGTTTACTTGCAATTCCACAAATGGCCACAAGGGGTATCTAGAATGCAATATCCTCAAATTATTCTCCAGCCTGGATCCTTTCTTTTGCTCCTCTATGCTTTCTTCCTACCTTGCATTTTAGTGGATGCGAGCGGACAAACGGCCAGGTAAAACCTTAAAATTAAAAACTACTCACGTGTTTGGATATATTGCAGCTTCGAGAATCTACGTTGAACCTAGATAGAAACAAAATACAAGTTCTGGTACTTTGTCCTCAAATGTGTAACCATAACGTATATCACTTACAGCTCCCCTTTTCTCATAAAAAATAAACACATTTTAACTTAAATGCCAAATGATACAGGATTGGAGATGGTTAAAATATTCCATATATGATAATAAAATTAAATTTTGTTATTCTTTTTTTAAATTGTCACCAGCATTTTTTATACATTAATATTTTGTCTCAAAAGGAGATCCTAATTGCAGATTTTTCTTACCCAGAATTCAGACAAACTCACTGGCAAAATACCCCAAATAAACAAAAAAAAAGATGTTTAGAATACAAATAATTTCTATGGGCAATTGATACATTTAATCCAGCTGTATTACCCCTGTGACGTTCCTGACACGTCATTGGTCATTAAGAGGTTAAGGCCAGTTGCAGTTAATAAAATCTAAAATCTATGCCGATACAGCCAAAAACATTAAATTACAGAGAATCTAAAGTGTAGCCAAAATTAAGAACTATGAACAATGGATCAACATTTTTCTTATTACCTTATTTTTCCTATTACCCAAATAAATAGTATTTTTTTTCATGAGAAAATAACTGTTTTGCTGGCATTTAATTGAATGTAATAATGAGGGTGTTTTTTTTTAAAAAAAATGTTGATTTTTCCAAGTTCAATTCAATTTATAAGAGACCTAGATTAGTAGTATTATTTAGTTTATTTTTTTAATATAGCGCCATCATATTCCATAGATAGTCTTGAAAGCTTGCAATCTATTATACATTCAGTTAGCCAATAAAGGTATTATCTTTACCAAACCACCCCTGTTTCTTTCTGGGACCACCCTGGTAAGAAAGCAGGGGTCCTTATCAGTTTATCAGATCACAGGAAAAAAAAGTATCGAAATGATAATAGAACATGGAATTTTGAATGTATTTTAAAGAAAAGGCCTGGGAATAGACGTTGAGGACCTACATTGAAATTCATGTCCATGTAATGAGGAATCAAGTGAAGATCTCTGCGGGAAGATTAACTTTTATATTCCAACAGAATCAGTATTCGTTATCCCATGTGATAGCAATTATGATCACTGGATTTTTTATGTTCTTTCAACAAATTGGGATGGAGGAGATAGAGGTTTAACCCCTTGTGCGACTGTTGACGATAATGAGGTTTTTGAGTTGATGAGGCGGCATCTCTTCTGATCGACGAGGGATAGATTTTAAGTCAAAGGGTCGTCAGATTGAGGATGGATAGATGGAGAACAGAGATGAGCCTGTGTGCTGCCCCAGGGGCAAATCCTCTGGGGTATAAGCCTAGGTGACTTCCCATGATCTTCTGGCCTCCTGGTTCTGAAATGATGTTCTGTAAAGTAACCCAAATGCAGAGACCGGACGAGAACAAGGACCGCATGACTGGAAATAGGTGACACGAGAACCAGAGCCAAGGCGCGAGTCCAAATCAGGGTCAAATAACAAGCAAGGATCAAAGCCAGTTGGGAACGCCGGGTCAAATCAAACAGGATAAGAAGAAGGCAAATACAAGGTCAAGGATAAGATGGGTCGGAACCAAATCAGATATGCGCTACATGCGGAATATGATGGTGCTACAGAAAACAGATATTAATATAAACCTCTTTATTCTGAATCAAACATCTTTGAAAAGGACACTAAGCCAGACGCGCTTAACGCGTTTCGCACTGAAGGCTTAATCATGAGGTTACATGAGGAACACTTTGTACTACAACAGTGGGAGGTGAATTTCATAGGAGATATCATAATGAGCAAAAATACAAAAAATGCACAAGCAAAATAATCAACCACCCATCAGAATTCTTTCAAAAACATCTATTTTTCCCCATAGATATCAGAAAAATTAACAACATTTTAAAAAGTTGTTTTCCTGAATTTTTCGAATAAGAATTAGTAGCATGGAAGGGTCACAGACTATAGGAATACTTTCTTTCTGTAGAATGAATACTTTTGACACATTTATGTCTATGTCTTGGCAGGCTGCTGTAACAGCAACATTTATAAGAAACTCAAACTTCCATGAATGACATTTCTGGATACAATGTCTACAGATTTTGGAACCCAACTGATTCACGCACTCGGTTCTTCTTGAATAACACCTGCCCCGTGGAGACATTATAACAGATGGCCGTGCGCCTTCCGATCCGCACCATGTAGCGAGAAACTATTCCAATAAGCTTTAGCGAATGAATGACACTTGATGGTTCTTCAAGTCCCAAGGGTATGTCCGTTCAATGAAATGCAACAGAAAATATGACCTTTTGGCCCATTTCCAGAAGAGAAGAGCTACCGGGAGCATTGTCTCGATCTGTCACTCATAGGCTGGTGACACTTCTTCAGGGTTTGACAACAGCATCCCAGACACTGCTAAATATTTATGTGTTGTCTCTTGCTGGCTTGCTGAGCTGCATAAAGCATCGACTCACCTTCCCCCATCCGGTTTATGAATAAAGTGCCCGTTAATTACCATTCAGCCAGCCTGCTTAGTACACTTTTAGGTGAACGAAAGAATTTTAGTGCGAAGGGGTAAAATTGACAGGGGACGTCCCTGGTGATAGCAAAAATGTGCCGCTTTGTGCCAGAATTGCCACAGAAACCCCAAGTTGTCTGGAATGTAGAGATGTATTAGACCAGTTTGTAGGTATTCGGACCTAGGGAGGCAGGTTTGGATGGGGGGCATAAGTCACGGCCAATTGCCCTTTTAGGTTCCCCATTGCATTGCTTATGTAATGAGCCGATGGAGAGATCCCAGTAACTAACTCAGTAACACTATGAAGGTCTGTCCCTATCCTGCAAGTCCGCCATAGTATGCCGTCTCTGCAACGCTCGTTCTTAAGAGGCTGAGCGCCAGGATATGATGTCATATCCCGTCACTCAGCAGTAGATGGCTGCGTCAGGCCTAGGGTGTTTCTTCATTTACAGGGTGGTGGACAGGTAGGATAGCTCTCCAGCAGAGGTGGTAGAGGGTAATACAGTGGTGGACGTTCCATGGGATAGGCATAAGGCTCTTGAATATAATGTAGTAGACTGAGGAAGGTATGGGATCTCATACTCTACTCCATCAAATTCTGATTCTATATCTCAACCCCCAATTACAGCTCATTTAAAAAAAATAATCTGAGTTTCTACAAGAACGGTAAAATATGAATGAGTCACCTTTCTACAATGAGAGCACAAAATACTTGCGTTTCCATTTTTATATTACTGTCAGGATGATAAGAAAGGGATGGATTTTATTTTTAGATGCGCATTTCTGTTGAATATCTGTAAAAAAACACATGATCTTTTTTAAAGGTTTTAAAGATACAGATGATGGAAATTGTAGTCTGTACCACATTGTCCTGCATAAAAAAAAATATATTTTTTCTCCGTCTATTATTGTAGGAAATGATTTCTCCATGACTCAGAGATCCATTGACTGATAGTGGATTTGGAATGAGTCAGAGTGTTAAAGTTCTCCCGGCAAATGCCTCATTCATTCGCATCGGCAGCAGAGCCGCAGGTATGTATTCCTATGTATCACTGGAAAGATTCATCCCTCTGGCTCTGAAGGGGTAAAAGACATATTCTCAGCAGGACCACTGCAGCTGTTGCCATAGCGACAAGCATCTTTCAGTGACTTTGCCTTCGGAATGTCCCACTTTCTAGTGTCCTCTCTATAGCCACAGACCTTTAAAGGGATAGTAAAATGTAAATTCCTCTTGCTAGGGGCTGAGGTCCGGAACTGATCATTGAGTATGTTCTGATTACTTGCAGCAAAGTAACTGCATACATCCCAACTATCCCTGTTTATGAAAGTCAGTCCCTGTTTGGGATTCAAACCCCTCAGTTCCTTTTTCTCTTTTTACATCATCAGGCGTCCTATGGCCTTAAAGTGCCGGTGTCGCCTCATCCCAGCCCCTTCTACCTGCTTGTCAAAACTCTAACTACATCATCTAAATCAAATGTCTTCTTATTTGGCCAATGAAAATTTTGAGAGGCTCACCTATTGTCATGGCAACACAAATTGTAGGAAAGGTGTCTGTAGAAGTTTGGACCTCAGATGTAAATTGACAACTTAGCCATGACCCACAACTAGAAAAATTATGGGGGGCAGGTTTTATTACCCTTTTTTATTATTTTTTTTCTCACATGCTGTGGCTGGTTTATTAACCCAAATACCATGACTGTGACCCATTTGGCCCTGACCCATGTAAGAGATCTGAAAAGGTCCGTTAATGGAAATTACTCGCAATTCTCCAAGTTCAGCTGTCGAGAAAGAAGGAATGGAGGAAAATCGCATAGGAGGGAAGGAAGGACTTAAAAGAGGGAAGAAAGAATGGGATGGGGAAAGGAAGAATGGGATGCAAGGAAGAAAGGAAAGAACGATGGAAGGAGGGAAGGAAAGAAAGAGGAAAGAAATAATACAAATAGGAAGGAAGGAAGGAGGGAGGGAAGGAACGAGGAAAAGAAAGGAAGGAGAGATACAGTAAGCGAGGGATGGATAGATGGAGAAAGGGGCTAAAGTGAACTTACTGAGATGGTAAGTAGAATGGATGGAGAAGAGTACAGTAAGTGAGATAAAAAGGAACTTCATGTCTCTTGCCTCCAGAAATTGAAATACTCACACATCAAACCTCAGGTTCTGCTTCTCTTCAAAGAAATAATCCAGGACAAACTTGCGCACGAAGTCTGGGTTCAGCGTGTTGTCGATGACCTCTGTCCTCCCAAACTGTAAGAAACACAAGATTGTCGTTAAATAGAAAACAAAAGCCCGCGGTTCAAAAAGGTCAAACCATTCTTGTGGCACGCAGTAGGCCAATGGACAGACTGATCTAACCGCCAGAGCCATAAGGGACATTAATTCTGGCGCGTTAGTCGAGATATGGATACCGGTAGATAGTTTGGAGAGATGGTTCAGGAAAAAAAACAGAAAACCAGCAAAATCCCAACATTGTTATCAAGCACCAGAAAAAGTCTTGCAAGGTTGGAACGTCGTTGACTTTTGAAATGGAATAAAATTCACCGATTCTTCTGCTAGGTTTCTCATGGGTTCCTGGTTTACCAAAGGGCATCGTTAGGCTCTCACACCAATATCACCAGTATCACCAGTAACTCCATCAGAACTGCTTATTAAGCACGGCATCGTTAGAAGAAAGGGCAACGAAAGTATAAACCGAACGTAAACTTTCCTCCCCGCTCACAATATCCGGGAGTACGACTGAACTCAAGGGCACCGCGCTACAAGCATCACAAGAAGCTGCGCTAGATGAAAAGCGACGGATCTTAGTGATTGCCCGGGGCTTCGGCAAGTTAAAAACGAAAAGATAATGAATGCAATTAGCTATAGTCATTAATGTCCACGGTGCAATTAGAAAAGTCATTTTTGGTTTATCTCTTGAAGTCTTTTATTTTTTGGTTTATCTCACATAAAGAATTACTTATTTAATGAGTTAACTTTGTTACAACTACAATAAGAGGCTGCAATCTGATAAAAACAAACCTTAAAGAGGCTTCGGTAACCTTGAGTGTCTTTCCGTGTATCCTCTTTAAATCCATATGGATTCTGATTAATACTCCTTTTAATACTACTTAGGATCCTATTAATGAATGACAAAAATATTTAATTTCTATAAATCAATGTTTAGAAACCAATTTGTAACAATTAACGTTTACCTACAAAGTATCAATTAACCTGAATAAACGCCTCCTTTGTTTAAAATACAGGACATTTTTGGCCGAACTTTCTAGAGTTTTATCAGTTCTTTATTGTCCCTAGAAGCTCTGAATATAATGTCAGTTGACTAAGTATTTGTTTATATAGTAGATTATATAGTATATTATATAGTATAATATACTATATTTATATATATATTGATATATACATAATATTATATATATAATATTATATAGTATATATGTATAAACATATATTATGATATTATGATGATTGGTTCAATTTAAAGGTAATGTTGTTTTAAGTGTCTTTAAGCTATAGAGGCGATCAGATACCAGGACCTGTTTTGTACGATTGTAACCCTGGCACAGAAAATTCTCCCGCGGGGTTCTTAGACTTGTTTTTAATTTAAAGCATTCTGGGAAGTCCGGGTTTAATTTCACCCATCACTTGCCCCTAATCTCAATGTGCCGTAGATTAAAAGCAGACAAAGCTAAGACAGCGGTGGAAGCAGGTCATCGTTACAGACCCATGGGGGGGGGGCCATATGGGTCCTATTTTATGTGATTTATCATGTAGAATCCTGGACGGATTACGTAGGAGAAGAGGATATTTCTCTCCCTTTCTACCCTTCCTCCATTCATTAGGAAATTGCACAGAATTTATCGTTTTGGTTGGATTTCCATCCAAAGTCCATTAAACAATCGAAGTCCACATTTTTTTATTTCCATTAAAAAGGACAAAAACAAGTATTTATCAAATTAAGTGTTTATCAAATTCCACTTAACACTACCTGTTAATATATATATAACACTACCTGTCTCAATACACATGTTAAACATGACAGAAAACATATAAATACCCAATTCTAATATTTGTATAGGACATAAAAAATCTTAAAAACAAATAATATAAAATCTTATCTGATATTTCTTAGACAGAAGCAATGCATGTGTATTACATACATGTACGTGATAACTTGACATGTATGTGTATCTGCAAAAGCCATTGCATGAAAGGAATGATGCCGAGCTTTACCTACAAATTCAAATTTAAGCAATTTAACTGAAAAAAGGTGTTTGAGGATGATATATCTGTTTGGGAAGCGATTTTCCTATACTGATGTCTATTGACTCATGGGATTATCTCTGATGTTTGCTCCAAACCTTGGCTGTTGTTATATTTATAAAGCATTTGGCCCGGCGCCCCCCATCAGTCAACCCAACCCAAGTAATCCCATCGCGGGTGAGGAGTAACCAACGATTGTAACCTAATAAATTCTCTCCTGCCGAGATTACTTTTACAGAGTACTCTGAACCTCTTGACCAGCTCACGCTTGCCTTGATTATCGGTATCCCGAGGGTGGCAGGGTAAAGATTGTTCATTCGCACCTCTTGAAAAAAGATAGGCCCCCCCCATTGAATGGACACATCCATAATAATTTGTTGCCGGTTGTATCATGAGAGCAGCCCTGTGACGTGGGTATTGTCACTAATACATCGTCAGATTAGCAGATGATTTATAGCGGCTATTAACAAGGTCAAGAGGTACCGGCAAAGCATGGTGAACCGACTTTGGATTTCCATTCTATTTAATACACATAGCAGGCAGGGGTTTGGTTATATTTTACTGCTAATGTCAATCAAAGCATTAGGATACTGAAAATGTTACTATAATACAGTATATATATAGTTTGTGCGCAGTCCTCTCAGTGTTAGTACATTTGTCTTGTGCCCCCCCAAGCGGAATGAAAAGCCCATATAGGTCCTATAGTCGTAGTTCTAGTGGAAAATACATCTAAAGGTTCAATATAACAAGAAGACAGGTTACAGAGCCCCCCTGCCTTGAAAACTTTCTCTACTCCTTATTCACATTAACAACCCCTTAATGACAAAGCCCGTACATGCATTGTTTTAAATGGGTTTTGGGACCGCCCGTTGTCCTTAAGGGGTTAACCTGGTGTGAGGGATTCCAGCTCTACTCAATCCATGACGTCTCATCCATGGCTGACAAACCCAACCAAATCAAGGCCACTCAATGGAGTCCACACCTAGATTTTGTGGTCATTTTGTGGTCATGTGAGGTGCTTGGTCCTTCATTCAGTTGGTCCCACTCATGGTGCGTCTTCACAACGCCTTTGTCCTAGCAACAATGTCTTCATGATTAACTACATCTAAGGACATCTAGGACGCCCAGTAATATTTATACCTTGGGGCATACATCTCAACCTGACACAAAGAAAAGAAGAGGGTAGAGAGAGAGGGGAGATGTCTTTGGGATTAGAATGATAAGTAGGCCACACCAGGAACATGTCTGGTTGTTGGTTAGGCAGACGTTAGGCACGCGTGGCAAATTGTTGGTTAATAAAGAGAAATCGTCTTCCACGTTTTTATGTTTCATGAGAAACGCTCCGGTATTTCAGAGGAGTTCTGTTTACGAATCTCGGGGAATTCCTGGACCATCTGTATTGTGGATTCGTCTGGCAGGAATGAGGTTAACATGTCTCCTTTTTCGTCGTGTTTATCTGTAATCCTGATTCTGTTTTTAAATCCCTCCCTGCCCCCCATCTGTGTCGCGGGTCTCTCCTCCCTGCCCTTCTGCCTAATTCACCATGCGCAGCCGTTACCCTGCAGTGTATCGCTCCGAAATCATCATAATCTTTATACCATGTAGAAACATTTATGATTTTCAGGATCATCAGTGAAATTAGGAAGACCTAAGCTGGTGGTTCTTCATTCGGTGGTTCGTAACTTTATTTCAAAGAATGAGAAAAGTTACAACAAGAGAACACAATCTAAAACTAGAGGCATAGACTAAATATAAGGAATGAGACCAACGACTGCTCCTTTACAGCAGGAGAAACAGGAAGACTAGACGGGGGGCCAAATGGGGCCGATCTGCCAGCAGATCCTACTTTTGGATGTTTCTCCACCCGCAGCCCTGTTTAGATCTGTCATTTAGCCATAGCAGCCAGTCCTCCTAAGTTTTATTGCATCTCCCCCAATCTTCCCACCTTTTTGTTCATCCTCCTTAGACTTACTCCATATCTTCCAAGTCTTTTAATTCGTTCCTTCCCATATGTCCAAAGTTTAGGGTCAAATTAACGATTTCTGAGATTGCTGACGTTGAATGTATCCCCCGATCAAATATTTCCCAATAAACTTTCAGGTGCCCAAAGAATCCTGGAAAGAATTCGCACATAGTTCATTCATTCACCCTTACCCTGCTTCATTATCTAATTTTAATCCGCTCGCAATAATTATAAGGAGGGGAATCCCAGAAGGGAAGGAATTCCATCCAAAAACTGCCGTGAGCTGATCTGTTACTCATTGTAGACAATTTAAGTGCTATGAGAGGAAACAGAGGGACATAACTCGGGAACAGATGGATAAATACTAAGCCCGGCGTGATATGCCAGCCGGGGAGAACACTCAGTAACTGGGACATTTTATTGTCATTTATAGGCGAACACAAATTCTAAAGAAAATGCAGATTTCATGACTCAAGAGCAAGAAGTTTTACAGTAACTGCTTGCAACGGCCTGGGACTGCCATTTTATCCAAAAAAAAATAAACTCTGGGCGTCTGGCCTGAGCCGCTTTATAAAGAAGCCCCAAACGCTCAGGGTGCAGGACCAAACCTTGTTTTTATCAATGGTATTTATTAGAATTTCGATTGTGTTTCTAGATAATTTTGGTGGGATTCAAGAAGGGATCTCAGTTTCCCGGAAAGATGAGACATTTTCTAGATTTTCCAGAATTTACCGCCACCCTGTCCTTTTTGGACGTGAAAAAAAAGAAAGATTTTCTTGCATTTAAAACCCAAACATTTTGGTGCACTGGGTGGTCCAAAAAAACTAAATAAATAATAATAATAATAAAAAATCCCCTCCAGAATAATTAATCACATTGACTGTATCTGATGTAAGATAAATTAATTACCCTGTTTATTTTTATACATATATTTTTAATAGAGAGAAAGAGGGGTAACTAATTAATCCAATCAGGCCAGAATGAAATTAAAGATGAAATCCATCAATTAAAAATCTGGCTAGCGTGACCGAAATGAGATTTCCCTGCAGATCTGAAATTCATCTTATCTTCCTCTCGCTTCTACGCCTTCAGCTCAAGTTCATTAGCGCGTATTATCCGGCTGCGTCTTCTCTCCCTGGACGCTGACCGGCGGCTGAGGTAGGACGGCTGCCCGTCTGTAATCGCCGGACTAACCAGTAATCAACCGTCGCTGAAAGTGAGCCGTAATCCTCAGCACCGCCAGGCAATTCCCTGGGCTCCTCGGTTGGGAGCGCTGACACTTCCGACAATTCCGACATATTAACTCCTTGGCTGCAAGAAAAGAACCCGAACTCTGCCGAAAAGCCAGGCTGAAAATATTAAAGTGTCCTTGATTAAACGGGTAACCTGGATTGCCCTACGTTAAGCATCAGAAAGTGTTCCAAAGTTTCGGCCCCATTCGGCCCCCGTCTAAAGACTCAAACCTTAATCAGTCGTTGGTCTCGTCTGGGGTGACAGGTACATAGTTGATGCAAGAATGGATCGGGGAGATCACTTATCTTCCTAAGACTTCCTTACATCCCATCTAAGCCTCTGACCTGCTAGTTTTAGATTATGACCTCATGTTGTAACATTTAATAATCTTCCCTCCTGTACTTTGTTAAATCCTTTTATGTATTTAAACGCTTCTATCCTTTTAATAGTTTAAAGTGTTAATAATATTTGTAACGAAAGGGCAACAAATGGCTTATATTTCTCCGGCTTCCAAGGGACAAGAAAAACCTTTGTGGAGGGAATTAGAGCAGAGGAGTCAAACCACAACCCACGACATCTAAGAGGGTTTTTAATGGCAATATTAAGCGTTTTGTTACACTGTTTTAAGTTCCTTGGAGAAATTGTGCTTGGGTTTGGACCCCTGGAGACCATGTTGGACAACACGCATTTAGCTGGTCCATGGGGCAACCAAAGAAACAAAATGATTGGCATGATCCATTGGAATTGAGTAAACTCTACCGACCTCTACCGACGTATAACCCTAAATGATACATACATGATACACTCTTCATCATATGGTGAAGATGGCCTCTTCAAGCTGTGGTTGGGACTTCCATCCCTACCTCAATGATCAAGTCATTCGGGTCGGATCACCTGCGCTTAGATAGTTTGTAGCCCCTGAAGATGGGAAATTGTCATTCTCATGTTAGTGGAAGCATTTCTTAATAATTGGGAACTGGCAGAAGCCGGAATGAAGATCACAAGGCGGTCCCGGCACTTTAAGGCCAGCGGCTGCCTGATGACCTGTGCCAGAGTAAGAGACCTAAGTTATCTCTTACGACCTACATTGCTGGGAAGATCAACCAAATAGATGAACCCAAAACCCATATAAATTCCTCCGAATTCCTGTGATTTAATAAAAACCCCTTTATCCTATTAACTTTGTAATGCTTTACATAATGGGAAGCCGTTTTTTTTATGTGCAGATGTTAAAATAGGTCAGTGTGCAAAACAAGAGGAGACGTCATCTCGGAAATCGATAAGAAAAACAGGGAGAACGAAAAGGAGCAGGTGAAGGATTTCTGCCGGAGTGGAGAATTGCGGGAATATTTATAAAATACATTTTTCTTTTTATATCTCATATTTCGAGGCATCATAAGAAAATTGAGCTAATTAACAAGACTAAGCCACACACGGAGCGGTGTTCTGCACGATTCCACTTAATTAAATAATCCACTTTAATCATTTTATTAATAGATGCCAGGCTGGCAAGAATTAGGTTTCTCGGAAATGGCGAGTTTCCCTAAATAAAGGAAAACTTTGCCACCCAAAGAAGACAGAACGGTCATTTAGCAAGTTTCTTTTAAACTTTGCCTTTCCTGGGCAGAATTCAGCTTATTCATATGCAAAAGGGTTAAAATTGAAATCCAGGGTAATATGCCTGCCCTACTTACATTGTGTGACCCTAAGACTTATTCACGAAAGAAAAGCACTTCTTATATTTCTTGGAGATTAAAATGGAATTATTATAGCGGTTTCTTGGGTGATGTCATTTTAAATAAAATGTAAGGTTACGCACTTTAGCTGGCAATAAATCTGATTTTATTGAACTTTTGTTGTTGTTGCTCCTCAAATCACGTATGCTTATGTTAAACTATAAGAACGTTAAGGTACGTCTTTCCTCCTACGTGAGATACATTTCCCAATTTCTATTCTTCTTTAGGAAAGTATTGTCATTCCCGAAGCTCTCGGCCGTAGCTAATACTGTATTTACGGAAATATAATTATGCTTTTGTTCTTACCTCTGTCCATTCCTTGTTCCCGACTCCTTGAACATACAGAACGACCACTGAAAAATAAAGTCAGTATTTCAGTAATGAAAGACGCCAGAAACAACAAATAATAATAATAATAATAATAATAATAAGATTAATAATAAGAATAATAATTAGGTTTTGCGTCTCTTCTTTTCTTCTTCTCCCAACAACCACAGAACCCATTGTGATTTAAAAATAACTACAGGACGTGCAATAAATTCTCTTCTTACCTGGATCCGATTTGGAAAATGTGTCCATGTCCAATAAACTCCTGCGGATTAAAGGCAGAAAATAATGAATGAATGAGTGAATGAATGGATCAGTAATAGATTCCCCATCTATTACAACCCAACATGTTAAATAAAATGCATCTCTCTCCCCACTATGCCCAATGGCTTAAAAATCATCTATCTAAAATTAATGAATTCCTATAAATTTCATTGGTAATTCTTGCCTGTAGCGTTCGGCTATAAACTTTTGATCTATGGGCATAAAATGCTATAATAACCGACTACGTGCCGGAGTTTGGATTCTGCTAATTGATAATATAAATAAAAACGCAATTGTTATTTAACGATAATAACGAGTGTTTCTAATAAATATGGAATTGTTGAAGAATGGACGTTTTCTTCATCGTAACGCATGGATATTGTGTGGTTTTTATGGCTCCTGTGTCATCGCATGACTTGGTGCGGTGTTTAAATCCATATCATTAATTAATTTGAGCAGTTACTGCCTGATGTCGGCTCTGTGGGGGTTTAATATGGATTTGGCTGTTTCAGGGGGTCTCAAAGGCAAACGGAATCAGTGGCCAAATTTTGCAAATCTTTTATTTTTGTCTGGAGATTAAAGTTAGAAAAATAATAATAAGCCAAATGCGCTAATGGGTAAAAGTAAAACGTGTTCTCTTAGGCCAGGGATACTCATAAGACACATCTCACTTTTATACTTAAGCAGGGTAAAAGGGTGGTAGATAAGTGGAACAGCCTTACTGCAGAAGTGGTAGAGGCTAATACAGTAAGGGGATTTAAACATGCATGGGACAGGCATACGGCTCAAGAATCTAACACAAGACCAACGACTGATTAATGTTCTAGTTGTGTCAGACCCTTTTCTGCAGAGATAATAATAATACTACTAATAATTTATCATCATAATAATAATTAATCATAATAAAAATAATAATAATAATAATAATAATAATAATAATAATAAGGCACCATGTAGCAGCCAAAACAACTTCTCTAGAAGCCAGGAAACCCAAAATGGTTTAGAATGGGAAATCTGGAATGGTGGGCCTTGGTTTGTAGACCTTAGACAGATCGACACACACCGACCAATAAGAAATAATGTGAATATTGGCCGTCCTATCAACAGAGAGTAAGCTGAAGATGCAGCCAATGGTAAAGCACAGTCCAAGCGAGAGAAGTCATCAAGAGAAGACCATGGAACCGGCGAATGCCTCTAATGGTAATTGGCCCCGTGCATGAAAAGACCCGGCCATGGCTTCAGGGGATGTTAGCCCTGGAAGATACAAACCTGATGATTAATAACCCAGCGCGGGACTCAGTTATGGTTTTTATCTCAGATGTTCCTCTTTGAAGGAACATTGTGCCCTGTAGCCAACTATTATTAAAGACGGCCCTGAACTTGCCGACCACTGGCTTCTGGACCTTCTACAACCCTCTAGAAAGTCCGACAGAGTGAAGCTAACGTCCCACCGCTCCGTCTTCTAACTCGCAAACATTGTAACCAGACTCTGATACATTCCGCTCCGGGTCTCTCTATTTCTCATTCCGATGAACGCGTCCGCTCTCCAGAGCTGAATGCGGACCCCGGGAAAAGGCGCTTCATCGTAAAACTAACCTGCTTTATATTCAGCAGCAGAGTTAATCTTTCTGAATCCCTTTTTTTTTCTTATATTAAGTCCCGTTTGACTTTATTTCATTTTTCACTCCAGAAAAAGAAACGCCAACCGTGCAGGCATTCAAAGTCGCACTTGGCAAAGAAAGTTCTATCCTTCTTCTCAGGGGGATAACAAGTTATAGCGAAGGAATTCTCAAGCCGCGTTCAATCGCTGGGATTTAGAGGGGCTTATTCACTACCGAAAAATGGTGGGTAACGCCGCACTTTAAATATATTATAGCAAAAAAAAAAAAAAGGGTCATTTACATAGAACGGCATCATATCGGAACGCGCTTCACCATTTAATGTCTGCGTCTTCATTTATTATTCAGATATACAGAAGGGATTGATGACGATTTCTCATTCTATCGCAAAATGATTAAACGTTTCGCATTTTCTCATTAATATTACAAGAAGGCTGCATATAATAGACGACAAATAAAAAAAATAACATGTTTATTTAAATGTACGGAAAGTGCCAGAATCGGTATTTTCATGTTCCGCAGCACTTTATTAGTTATTGCCCCGCGGGAATTGTATACGAAACATTGTAGCCCAGATGAAGCCAAAATCCAATAAAACTCAAGAGGAATTCCTTATAAGACCGAGATGACGTAACGTGAACTAGTAATAAAATCTTACGTCAGTAATCAACGCTTAAAAGCCGCCTGTAACTTTCATTAAAGGACTTGTTTAACCTCGGTTGAGAAACATAGAGCCTGCCAGCAGATCGGCCCCATTCGGCCCCCGTCTAGTCTGCCTGTTTCTCCTGCTGTAAAGACTCAAACCTTAATGGTCTCGTCTTCAGGAGCCATATGCCTACCCCATGCATGTTTAGGTTTCCTCACTGTGTTAGCAGCTACCATTTCTGCTGGGAGGTTGTTCCTCTTATCTACCACCCTCTCAATAAAGTAAAAGGAAAAAAATACATAAAAATAGGATTAGGAACATGATCCCAACTCGTCTTTTTAAGAAATAATTAATTGTGTTGAATGATGTCCTCCTCATATTTCGGGGGCTTTATAAGAATAGGGTTGCTGTAATCTTATACATTTATTATTTTTTTTCAAATTTGAGGACAACCCAAGAAGATGGACTTTATATTCTTGACTGAGATGAATTGCTGTTTTTCTTGTTGAATCTCGAGGTCGATAACACACAGAGCTTCTCTGTCCCAGGTCCTGAAGGAGGCATCTTCTTGCCCTCAGGTCGATTCTAAGGTCTCAATGAGTCCCGCGTAGAATATTTAGGATGAAGCGGAGAGTTTGACGCATGTTTGGCCGCAGCGAGTCACCGTTTATCGGAGGAAATCCGAACATTTTGGAAGGTTTTGTGATTGCCTTTGGAGTCATGAAGGTCTTCTTCTCCCTTCTATCCCCAGAAGGCTTAGATGGAGGGTTCGTTGGATTCTTTTTGTGAAGAGGACATTTTTGTAAAGGTCACACTTGATAAACTGGTCTCGTTTCATTCTCACCGTGTAACAATGTAACAATATGAAGCCTCCCGTCAGCAATAACCTCCAAAAGACTTTCTGCTGACTTTGTTCAAATATTGAGAGAATCGTGTACTTTATCTGTAACTTCAAGAAGCCTTTGGGGTGTCTGGGAATTGCTTGATTTTCTCCTTTTTCTTCCCCGAGATCCCACTATCCTTCCCGTTCCTTTACAAGGACATTATGTGTGCCTTTTTTATTAGTCTATCCATCGTTCTATTCCTTGCAGACCAAACGCTGAGCTTCAAGGCCCATCTTTCATAAGACGCCTTCTTTTATGAAGCTAAAATTAAATCCAGCGGAAGCCAAGCCTTCTTTCCTGTGAAGTCAGGGATCAAGAGATATTTGTAAAGGGGCTTATTAATATGCTTTATTGAACCTGCTGTAGCACGCAGGGATATTCTTATCCGTAGGAAAGTGAAACTTTCAGCTAGATTTACTAAGCTGTGCTACCTGATTAGTAACCTCCAAGTGTAGAGTAGGACAAGTTATTGCCCGGTGAGGGACGTCGGAAATCTGTCTTGTTCTTCTATTTCAGAAACTGGAAAATGCCTGTAGTTACACCTCGTCCTCTACAAACAAATTCGGTGGACTGGTAGATACTAAAGGCACGACCTTCACGATGACATTTAAACTAACATGAGATGTACGCAGACTGGAGGTAGGAAAGCAGAGTTAGAACATATATCTATTCAGGGCCAGATTTGGGCTTAAAATCAGCCCTGTCACTTTAGAGCTAATGTCCGATAAAATGCCGGATACATGCCGGATACATGCCGGATACATCCTGGATACATGCAGGATACATGCCAGATACATGCCGGATACATACTGGATACATGCCGTATACATGCTGGATACATACTGGATACATGCCGGATACATGGCAGATACATGGCGGATACATGTTGGATACATGCCGGATACATTGCTGGATACATGTTGAATACATGCCGGATACATTGCTGGATACATGGCGGATACATGGCGGATACATGCTGGATACATGCCGGATAAATGCCGGATACATGCCGGATACATGCCGGATACATGCCGGATACGCCGATACATATACATGCCGGATACATGCCGGATACATGCTGGATACATGCCGGATACATGTTTGGAGTGCTGTTCTGGTCACTTATGTTACCAGTTCCGTGTAATCGTATAAGATGATGTAATATTATCACCCCAGGGCACACTTGTTGTATAAGAAGATCGCGCACTAACGTTCATTGAGTGTCTCGGGTCCTGAGAGCCAAACCCAGGGACTTGTGGTTGACTAACAAAAAAAAGAAGATGGCACAGATCTCTTTTCTCCTCCGTGTCACCACTACAGATGATGTTTTAGATTCAATATGTTGGATTCTGGGGTGGTGTTGAGGTTCCTGAGCCCCCGGAATTGGCAGGGATCAGGAGAAGGGAGATTGGAGCCATAGGATCATTATATACATTAAAGGGACATTGTTACTGCCAAGTATTCTGCCCCAGGTACGGGCATCATCGCTGCACTAGGGATTCTGATATAAGTCATGTTATGTTCTTTATGATACTGGGGTTTGAGGTTTGCCGGTCTCACAGTCTGATCCCGTAATGAAGCCGCTAAATAAAATGTAAGACTAAATAAATACAAAAATCCGTAACGTTTTCACATAAATTTGCAAGTAATGAGATCAGTTAATTCCCGCTCCGTGCTTTTTCTCGTAAAAATGCAAAATTGGTTTTAAGAATAGCATTAGTCGCGTTATCCATGATTATCAGACAGGGGTTCCTCCAATCCTTAACTAATAAGCACAGAAACGGAATCCAATCGGCTTTTCGGGCCAAATGAAATGCGAAAGGCGTCTGAAACTGACTTAGAAAGGGAGACGGGCGACGCGCAGATATAACGGAGGATAATCGTAAGAAATTATTTAAGGTTATTTAGCGAAATAAAACAAAAAAAATCCATGCTGTCTCTTTAAACAAAAAAAAATCTTCTTCCATTCCATCCTCCGGCTTCTTTTTCTAAATCCAGGTCACGCTCTAATTTGTATCTCTTTGAGGAAAAAATCTTCCTTCCAAGAAAGTCTTCAATAAACCAGTAAAATGACCCAATTTTTAAATACAGAGCCTTTTGCTTGTTTTATTACCCCAAAGAGCGTCGCGTTCTGAACCGATTCCTGCTACTTTCTTAATTGAGGAAATGTGTTTTACTTCGTACGGCAAATTCTGGTTTGGGGATTCTCTGTAACATCGCGAATATCTGTGAATGTGAGTAACCTCCGCAGATACACCAGCATTCAAAAGTTTGGGGTCACTGAGCTGTTTTCATGGAAAAAAAGGACATTTCTGGCTGTAACATAAATTACAAAAGGGGTTTCTGACGATCAATTAGCCTTTTAACCTTAAACTTGGATCAGCGAACACAACGTGCCATTGGGACACAGGAGTGA
>VKOC01003853.1:0-25645 GCA_009364415.1 Spea multiplicata
ATATTGTTAAATGCATTAAGGAAAGCACCCCCAACGTTTCGAGGAGGCATGGTCTTTATCAAGGGTAATGATCATTGCTGTACTCTCTTTATAAAACGCACATTTAACCCCTTAATGACAAGACTTTTTCTTACTCGTAGTACATTTTGGTACAAAGGCTCTTTTAACATTTTCAGGGTTGCTGTTTAGCTGTAGTTTTCTTCTTTCTCATTTTGTGCACCCACACACATTATATATTGTTTTTTCAGGACAAACAGGGCTTTCTTTAGATACCATTATATTTATCATGTTATCTAATTTACTATAAAAAATGATAAAATATGGTGATTTTTTTGGTTACAAAAATAACTTTTTCTGACTTTTTTTGAAAAATCTTTTACTCATCTGCAAAAACTAATGATAAAACCTGCTAAATAGATTCTACTGTTTGTCCTGAGTTTAGATGTACCCAATGTTTGTTTTTTTTTTGCTTTTTTCTGCACGTTATGGGGCAATAAGTACCAGTAGCGTTTTGCTATTTCCAAACCATTTTGGTCCCATATTGGTCATTCTGCCCCATGTGCTATTTCAGGTATCTTTGAAGCCGACCAATGGACTTTACCCCATCAAACCATATATTTTGGAAAACTAGACGCCCCAAGGTATTTAAAATGCTGGTATTTTAACCCTTTCCAACTTTATGGTAGATCTTTAAAGTAAATCTTTTTTGTATTTTTTTTATACACGTTGTACTTCAGCTATAAATGTATCGCTCATGGTATATGTCCGTGTCAAACAACACCCCAATATGTATTCAGCAATATCTCTTGAGTGCAGTGATACCCCACATGCATGGGTTTCTTGGGTAATTTGGGAGGTGGCCCCCTAGAGGCTCACTGAAGCTGAGCGCAACAAGGTGGTTCCATTGCCACAACTCTAGCACTGCCAACTTCAGGTAGAAGCCTTTCCATTTCTGGCACTGGTTCTGCCTAATACCACCTCTTGTCACACTCTCATTTCTTTAACTCTAATTTAAGCCTATATTAAAAATTGTTACAAAAACTGAATGGCTAAATTACCACATAATTACAGAGCTAGGTGTATAGAATATGCTTAAAGCAAATGTTTCCCATTAATTAGATTACCTGCATACCTGTGAGCATCAGAGATTTTACTATTTTTTTTTTCAGGCCAAAGGAATTGGTCCCTCTGAGTGTGCTCCATATACACATTCAGGACCATCTAATAAACTGCAGAAATAAACATTATGTCACAAGACAAGGTCCATTAATCTAATGCCAGTTCTGCATTATACATTTAAACAGTAATGTAGTATGGGTTGCCTGCTTATGAGTGTTCAACTGATGCAATCCATTATAATAATAAAATCATCAGTAATAATTAAATCTTACATCAAAAGCCCACATAATCGATCAGTGTATTCAAGATTAAGTTTCCTGGATGTCTTCATTTGGAATCATTTGGAAATTAATGTGTATATATATATATATATATATATATATATATATATATATATATATATATATATATATATACATATATACATACATACATACAGTATATAATATATAAATATGTGTGTGTTATCTTATACATGGGGAATAAAGAAATTAAATAGGTATATACACATGTTTTCTGCCAGGTGAATGCAATTAGTATAAAAATTAATTAATTACCCAAGTGAGTCTAGAATGTAAATAACATTGGTATTTATTAGTCCATGTTCAGTAGGTTATTACTACTGCTTGCTATATAGCATATAAAAAGGCTTCTTCATCATGACCACTAGCCTCATCCTTCCATGATGGCTATTGGTGTATTATTATATTGTATAAAATTATATAATATATATTATATTGTATTATTATATTATATTATATTGTATAAAATTATAAATATATATATATTGTATTATTTTATGATCCTTGTTGAAATAATAGAACAAGTACTGCATTCAATTGATAGTAGGAGTAGGGTTATAGAAAGTGTTTACAGAATTAAGAGGAAGAACATTTAGGCAAAATAAGTTTGATTTAGGTATATTAATACACATGCCTTGTAGTGTCTATTTAATAAGGGAAAAGACAGTGTACATGGCCTGCTTTTTTTCTTTGTCTTCTTTCTTGATGTACTATTCAATGCCTCGAGATTCAGCCCCTTATAGGCACATTTTATATGTTTGGTTGTTTAACAGAGGGTGAATTTATCTAGTATGGTTCTCCATACACACAGTGGCTAACTCTCTATGGAATTATTATGCCATCTTATTTATTGTGATGGAGGCTCCCAATACACATACCCATATAAAGAGGGAGAAACATATATATGTTTATTACATAAATGAATTATCACATCAATAATGATTGTGCTATTGTGTTTACTAATGAGTACATTCAATATCGCCTCACAGAGAAACCATAGACTAAAAATACAATGACAACACATACACTTAGGGGTAAAGCCCACTGATATTGATCTAAGAGATAGAAATGCGATCATATAAATGTATGCTTACAAGCAAATATGTTGTATATAATTATTGTTTGGCTTCTTGGTGCAATATGATATACATATTACAAACATCTGATTAATCAATGATATGGTTAAGAACCTGCAAATCATTTTCACATTAAACCCATTCTTCCCTTGTATATTGTAAAATTATGCAGGCTGCAGGTGCTACATATACAAAAGAGAGGATGTTCCAATATTTTCCCTCTTTACATTATTTGTATTCAAGGTTTTTGAAATGACATTGCAATCTGATGATGCACCAGCCTATTATATTGTCTACCAGGACAAATATCCTTGCATTTTCTCTGTAGAACTAACACAATTTTTCCATGTCAGAGGTGCATAATATTCTGGCAGTCCGAGAAGCAGCCAGTGCATAAGGAATGATGCTATTAATCCTCCTGGGCAATCTCCAGGTCTGATTATTAGGGAAATAAATTTGCATTCTGCATATGAGCTAGGTGAATCACCAAGAACACAAATTATATTTCCTGACAGCAAGTTAGAGAATGGAGCCGCTTCACTTTTTTATCTTCTTTTCTCCTTCTATAGGCTATAGAATTTCAGTTCATTACATGGAATTGGTTAGGATTCAATTTTTCTTTTAAAGTTGATATTTAGTCTGTTATCTCCGTGAAGGCTAAGAGATTCCCTAGTGTATCTATCTAATCAGTGCTTTAAAAAAATAAAATTGTATAGTTAGTGTCATGATTTAGGTACCAGATTTTTATCAGGAAATGGTGAGCCAATTTCAGTTTAGTAGGGCATTCATACTTAGCTAATCTCAACTGCTGTTTTCTAGTATTTTACTACTGACATTAGTTCCGTAGAGGCGAAATAACACAACTGTTATGTTAGAGCTTCATTTATATTTTTTTAATTTCTAAATGAAAAATCAGGTCACTGTCTAATTCGAGAAGAGACTCGAGTATGGGGACACCCCCAAAAAATGCACCAGAATTATATTATGCTAATTAAATACCTTGCTTTCTTAAAATGACTAATTGTAAACATTAGAAGATTCCATCTGGAGACCTGAGATGTTCCAAAAGCTCACATTTTTTACCCAATAAAGGTATCAACCTACAAAAGATCATACCTGGTAGAGCCCTGTGCGGGACTACTTTTTTAATCCCGCTCCCGCGGTTTTTAATCCCGCTCCCGCAATGTGGGTGTTCTGCTCCCGCCCACTCCCGCCACATTTGTGGCCAATCCCGCGGGCTCCCGCCACATTTGTGGCCAATCATGCCCGCCTCCTTACCTGATTTCCCACGCAGTTCCGCGCGGCTGCCCTCGAGTTGTTCCCTCACGGCGTCTCTTCTCTTGCTCCGCCCAGGAACAAGGCGGAGTCACAGGAAGTGACGTCACTCCGTTTTGTCCCTGGGCAGAGCAAGCTAGGAGACACTGTAAGGGAGCAGCAAGAAGGCAGCCTTGCGAGACTGCGCAGGATTACCGGGACCCGCAGGTACAGTGCCTGACCGCCCGCTCTCCCCCACAGCCCCAGCAAGACCGCCCGCAAGTTTTTTGGCGGGTTCCACCTCCCAGTGCAGTCCTCTAATACCTGGGAACTTCTGGGCTCTAGCTCTTCTCCTTTTACTTGGTGTTCTTATCTTTATCAATTACCGCATTCCCTGTCCCATTGTCATACCTGAGAACTCACAACGGTTGACCTGGAGTCAAATCACTGCTTCCTCTTTCACTGGGCAGAGAAGTGTAAACTATAGTATCCTTTTAAAGTGTTTTTTATAGTATCCTTTTAAACTATTGGTGACATGGAACACTGTAACATGAGTATCCATTTGATACCTTGTAGGTATATGAAGCAAATATAATATTAAGAGAAAGTTATTCTGTGTCAGATTCCACTTGAAGAGTCAAAACAGAAGCTTAATAAAATGTTGTTTTAATGTATACTAAGCAAATTATATGTTATGATTATCATTCCTTAAACTTACAATGCTTTATATACAGTATATCTTGTTTAAACCACTTAAAATAACTTACTTGAAGGGTAGCAGCGAGGTTATGTAACCTATAAAACACAAATGATTTACAAATATTTAACAAGAAAAAACCTAATTGCACTGCTCCTTCCACAGAAAGGCCAGACTTCAAAATGGTATAATCAATATGTGAATGTTAACCGTAATGGTGTCTGTCAGGTTTTTCCTTTTTTTTTTTCATTCAACCAACCACAAGATGTGAGTATATAAAAAGAAATTACTGTTGCAGTGAAAGACCATTTATTACACTTGCAGTACATAGAAGTCCACATATTCACTACTATAAAAAATATAGAATTAGATTGTCGGGAAATACATTTTACTTTGTGTTGTGCTATTTGTACAAATTATTATTGCTATTAAACGAACCGTTAATTTATTTACATTTTTGCATAAAATCCTTGCAAAGCTATGATAAAGCTTAAGGTAATTTTTACACTACTGCTTGAGAATTCTTTTTGGGGGGCAGGAGGTTTGCATGGTTTATCTGTAGTATTGGTTGCACCTGTTTATTTTTATTTTTAAAAAAAACCTATTCATATAACATAGTTTCAGCTTTTTCATGTTGTTGTACCAGGGTCGGCAGTCACCTGGTACAAAGCAGGGAGGCAGATCGCCTTCTTGAACGATCAAATCCCCCGGTGTCGCACTGCACAATGAGCAAGCTAGATGGTAGATCTTTGGTCTCCCCAACTCTATGGAGGCTGTGCTGGGTCAGCACAATCTTCATAAACGTCATTAAAAGGCGCTAGAATATGATGTATGCAGCACCTTTTATTGTATTTGGGACGGCAACCACAGAGAGGGGCGGCTGGGGGTGCTGCCCTAAGCCCAGCCAATGTAAATATGTCATTGCACATTCACATATCATATTTAAATGGGTGATTTAAATGTACTGAATAAATGGAAACAGCTTCTGGATTATTTTAATTTCTGATATCATTAAGGTAGTTGTGAGGCAGGAGTACAATAGTTAATATATTACCTTCTCAAGTATAGGCTTTGTCCTTCACTTAAAATTAAGTATGTGAATGATTTAAATTCAACCAGCAACTTTGTTAAGGGATGGCTACGGGGGTCAAGTCTTGCATATATTGTGAAAGATTAGGAATATGGGAAAAAAAGGTTGTACGGTGGGTAAAGGTTGTAGTGAAGCTACAACTTCTCAAAAAGTTGCATAAATTCACATAAGTTTATCTGCAATGACAAATGTATGAGTTTATTTTGTAAAAGTAATCAGAGGAGGATACCAAGGTGGGACGGATCATCCCTTTTTACTCCTCTTTTTGAAGCATATGTGTGTTTCAAGCACAACAAGAACTTGATTAGTTTACACATAAGGTTTTCTGTTTCCTTTACAGATCTGCATACAGACATACACATCAGTCATTCTGCACTCCAAGAGAAAATGAACACCAAGGCAGTAATGGTACTTGGGTTCCACACAGGAACTCTAACTCTAATAGATGGACATATGGAGTATGTACACATATACATGTTAGAATAACTTCACAGAAACACCTCTTTGGAGGAGTAAAACTGCATTCAATCAAACCAAGTTATTGTTGTCAGCAACAAATGTGATACGTGAAACAAAATTTAAAGTCGCATGACTTTTCCAAGTGTTCAGTTGAGTCTGTTAAGTCAAGTTAACACTTAGGCCTAAGGGACTCCTCTTGTCACAGTATATTGGATATCTTTTCACACACTGCATAATTTCTAGACTAAAACAGAAACATAAACACCAAAAGAAATAGTTATTCCTTTCCTGAAACATGTGGATCAATGACTAGGTCTTTTCAAATGAAACATTGTCTATTATTTTAAAAGCAAAAACAATGTTCTATTCAATTATAATACATTTAGAACCCTTTATTGTTAAAAAATCATATGCATATGGATAGCTTAAGGGGCCTGGATATTTGTAATTTAAAGGTCCAGGTAAAAGTGTGTATGACTTTTAATGACAAAGGGTTATAGTGTGGGCAAAGTACAATTAAGGATCATTGCTGACCTACATCACAAAATCTAGATTTTACAGGCACAGTGATACAATATCAATTTTGCATCAACAAAGAGGAAAAAAAACAACCCCTTTCTTCCCTGATTCTCAAAAGCTGTGGCTAAGAAGAGCATACGGTTCAGAGGGTCATTAAAAGGCATCAAAGGAAGCAGCCTCATAATGGTAATAAGACGGCTGCAAGGAAATAAAGTGGGCATTGATCTGCACTATTGAGTGTGACATTTTAACCGAAGCTAAGAACCAAGAGCATATTGTGCCCTCTTATTCATCTGCCTGCCTGTTTTAGTAAATTGTCTTTTTTCCCATCCAAGGGCCCCAGAGGTCACTTCATATTAGCTGCCTTGTTAATACCAAGGCAATCAATACTTAATCAACAAGTAATGGGATTTTGCAGTCATCCTCTATGATCTTTCAATAAAGTCCTGTATCTATCTCAGCCCATTCAGATCCTAACTAAAGGTGTACGATTGCAGCAGAGAAGGATTTGATGGTCTGATGCTTTTAGTCTCATCTGCATCTGATTAAGACAGCATGCAGTCACTGTCCTTCACCCCTGTGTTCCTTTATGCCTGTATAATGTTTCTTGCTATAGATATTTGTTATCACTGGCTTTAGATGCTGTTATGAATTTCAAGATACATTTCTGCTGAGAAATGTATCATGAATACAGACAAATGATAAATAGGGTTATAATTTAAAGGGACACTTGACATTAAATGTTTTTAAAGCTGGTTGGTCTCTTTAAATTTTCATGTGGTTCCCTTTGCAAATTCACGGAGAGGTTTTACAGAATCGCCCTCGTACGCATTTGCCCACTAGACTTGTGCATTCGGATTCGTCCGAATTGCAAATTTACCCAAATTCACTCACACTGTCACTCACTCTCTCATTCTAGTTCACTCTTTTTCACGCTCTCTAAATGTTTCCCTTCCTTCTCTGCCAGTTCCGCCTCTGACGACCACTTCTATTTCAGATTCTCTTCCAGTTCTTCATCTTCTACCTTCTCTTCTTCCTTCTCTTCTATCTTCAATTTGCTATCTTCATCTGCATCTTTGCAGACATAACCAAGTCATCGCAAGTGTAGAGGTCCTGAGTGTAAGGGCAAAATTATGACGCAATTGGTGACGTCCCCTCCCTCTATTGGGAGCAAGGACATCACTGCAAGCCCTGTCATTTTGGCGGAAATTCCCGGTGGTTTATGTCCTTGGAGAAGATTGAAGAGAGACGATAAAAGATAGACAATGAAGAAGTAGATGCAGAAGCTGAAGTGGTAGAGAAGGTAGAGAAGCATTTAGAGAGCGTGAATGAGAGTGAGAGTGAGTAAGAGTGTGAGAGAGTGAGAATGAATGTGGGTACCAAATTTTCTGTCGGACAATATGGGCAGAGAACAAAATTTGTGGCCCAAAAATGAATGAGCCAAAACGTATTCGGCTAAACACATCTCCTGCCACACATTATACTTACTGCCAGTCAGAGCACTAAGATCAATGTAGGTTGAGGAATCTAAAGAGATTCTCTGTGGGCATTGTGCAGCAACTGATTTAACTGAGAGTGTGCAGCTTATCAGTGGACCACGGTTTCACTGTAGCTTTGGAGCTGCAGTTTCTCCTAAAGTTGAGCAATTATCAATATTTTTTTAACATTTTGAAAAAAGGCATATTAACCCCTTAATGTCCAATGACGGGCCAGGCAAAAACGGGCAGGTAACGACCAATAACGTGCCTTTCATTAAACAAGCTTAGAAAGTGATCTATGATCACTTTCTTCACTTAAACTGTGTTGCTGTAATGCCTCGATGTCGAGGCATTCAGAAACACCAAGATCAGCATCAGGGGCCTAAACTTAAATGGTATTTACCTTTCCTATGAACCCCCCATGCAGGTTGTTTTTTTTTTTGTTTTCCGGACATTACAGCACAGAAGTTGAAACATTTTCACATTTCGCTGTCAGATAGAGTGTTAAATATACTGTTATAGTGGACCGGGACAGTTAGAGGGCAGATATAGAAGATAAGCAATTAGTAGGGCAGAAAAATAGAAAGTTAACTATAACAGACATTGCTGCACTTTTTATGGATGTACCGATATGACCAGATGGTTAAGCATGATTAGCAAAAGTTTGCTTAATGTGATAGTACTGCACATTAAGCAGGAAAGAGAGCTTATATCTTTCTGAGTAATCTGAGTATTTCAGGAGGTTTATTTCATAGCACAAAAAAACAAAATAAATATACTATGAATATAACTTTTAAAGGAACGTGCAAATAAAAGCTAAATATATCCCTTATCAATATACTCTTAAAGAATAATAGTAATAGAATAATTTTAAAAATGCCAAATAAATAACAAGTCAATTGATAAATATAGAATTTTGTTCTTCGTACCTTACCTACATGATCACTACTGGTGTCAGGTTTTTGACAGGCTCTATCTACAGAAAATGCATTAAGTTTTTGTAGTTTTGTATTTATTGATGTCATTTTTTTAATATCCATTTTGTTAAGTTGATTAAGTTTCAAGGTCCAGCTTTGTACATACACTTTATGTGAAACATAAATAGCATGGCTGTGTTTCCATCAGTCTGCTTATTGTTAATGGGTTATTTGTAAAGTGACAGATTTCTTTTCCAATGACAATTACCCTTTTAAAAGGCAACCATGCTGAACAGCATTCGCTTGATTACTAATATTTACCTTGCTTTAATACAGTACAGTAAGCTTTGGTATGCTAATAAACTTAAGTGATGACACTGACATCCTGCAAGCTGAATAAAAATGAATGAGACTGAGCCTTTTCAGTAGCATAAAAAGTAAAAGAATGGATCTCAAGGTTTCCTATAAACAGTTGCGACTCTAGGAACAATATATAGGGGGCACATAAGATATCACAGCCAAAACTGGGGGCACTAATACATTTTACCACTAAATCACAAAAAACTAAGTAACTATATTTATATATAAATAAGATGCCAAAATACCAGTATTGCAGTATGCAATGATACCTTTTGATTTGGTTAACATAATACTTAAAAGACAAGCTTTCAGATGTTTTCCTGTGTTCCTCAGGTATTGCTTCAGACCTGAGAAAGAAAGGATAACTTTTCAAGTTTACAAATAAGTGCAGAGACCGAGCAACAGAATGCAAGAATGGAAAATTGTGCCCCCCCCAAGCTACTTTTTCCCCCTAGAGTTTATTTATTGACATTGCCTTAACAAATACCTGCCCATAAACACACATACACACATACACTGCCCTTACACAAACCTGCCCATAAACACACATATAAACATAAACTGCCATAACATACGCCTGTCCACACACACATCTTCCATCCTTCATCCTGTCGTGGGAGCGCGAGGGGTCTGTCACTTCAGACCTCTGCTTTAGTGCTCCCTCATCACTATGCTCGGGTTATTGATACAGAGCGCAGGGGTATGACATAATATCCTAGCGCTCTGCATCAATTGCTGACAGTGATTAGGGAGCATGAAAGCTAAGGTCTGAGGTGACAAATCTCTCAGTCACAAATGCTCCCTAATGTTGGGCCGGATTGTGATCTCCCCAACCAGCCCTGCTTATCAGGCGCCTGCTGATCAAGGCTGGTTGGGGAGATCGCGATCTTGCAGCTGCCTCTGCGTGGCCCTGAAGACCTGCCCAGGGGAGGCATCCTCTCGGCTCGCCCCCTACCCTATAGATACGCTACTGTTTTAGGGGCTTCATGGTGAATCACATTGCTGGCAGCAATGAGATTTGCCACAGGGCCCCCAGAACACAGAACACAGAGCACTTGGGCAACTGTTTTCAGTTATATGAAAACATACTGTATCTGCTTTAAGTGATAAGACAAAAATCTGAATTTAACTAAATCTTCAAAAGCTATAAAACTAAATACATTTAAGAAAAGCATTTCAAAGGTAGCTCAACTACTTGCTTGATGTTCACCATTATGTGAATTCTCTGTCACATTGGTTGGGCCATACTGTGAAGGTCCAATCACAGTGCCCTTCAAGCACCATCTAGTGTCACGATAATCCGCACTGTCACAAGGGTTTTTTTAATTTATAGAAATGTTTCTACATTTTAATATTATATGTTATATTACTCATGTATGTTCTTGCTGCCTGTTATTTCTCACACTTCTTAAAATGATATATGATCTTTGTCTCACTGACACGTCTCAGTTAACTGAGTAAGTATTTACCACGGACTTTATTCTACGTTGCTTTCTTGTACTTCTTCTTGTAGAAATACGTGCTAAGAGAAGTTTCACAGTTTATGTTTCTTGTTAAGTACTTTATATTAACAGATGGCTATGCAAATTTAAACAGATGCATTGTCATTATATCTCAGTAACATACTCTAAATAAACATGTCCCTGGAATGTTGTCATTTCTTTTATTTCTAGTTTGAAAATGTAAAAATACCACAACATAGTTCTAGACAACGGTGTCATCCTTTAATTCTAGAGCCTAATCATGTATAATATACATTCATTCTAAGCAGATACCTGCCTTTGTACAAACAAGGCATCATCTTGTTATATATATTGTTGGCCAAATAAAAGCTTTCTAGGTAGGTGTGTGGTTTCTGTAGCTTGACTTAAGACATACGATATATTGTGTTACAGTGGTAGGGAAGACAAGTGCAAGACAAGGTAAGGTAAGCGAGGAAGAGTGTTTTGTGAATGAGTGAGTTTATGTGCCTGTGTAAATGCAGATTAGATAGGTGGTTCTGAGTGGGACTGATAAAGAGTGGAGGAGGGCACTTGGCTGTACTTTCCTCATAGACCAAAAGGTGCTACCCTTGGCACCATTAACGGATCCGGGGGAGGGGCAACCGGGCTGATTGCCCCCCTCCAAATAGATGAAGACATGCTCCAGGAGAAGGTATAAAGAGGGAAGTCCCGATACCTGGACTTACTTCTTTATCTCCATAATTCCCAAGAGGAGGTGGGGTTGAGTGGGGCCATGTAATGTTACATTGCATGAGTATGTTACTGTGTGTGGGTATTTTGTGTGTAGAGGTAATCTTGTTTCTAATACAGATAAAAACATATGTAATTTATAAATAATTTGTATTTGTGGGACAACTAAACCACCCAATTAAAATGAAATATCAAGGTATAGCTACTTAATATATCCTGTTCCATTGAAACAATACTAAGGAAATTTCAATTATGTTGATTTCAGGCGATCTCTTTCATGACCACAGAAAGAACTACAAAAAACTGATTTTGTGAGTATTGTTTATACTGTGCAAAATAATTTCTGAGATAAAAGGAATCTTCCTCAGGGCTACATTCATGCCATTTTTCTGCAAAATCAACTTCTTACTAAACCAGATATTTTTCTAAGATAATGGATGATAGGTACCTCTCTGGTAAGACAGATAAATATTTTTTCTTCCTTAGATACTTACTTGTTTCAATCCATCTTGACAAAAAGTAAAATATTATTTCTGCTAGTATTTTAATACAACTCATTCATATTTTATATTTTTTATTTTATTTTTGGATGTATCTTTTTTCTATAGTTCTCTATAAATATAAACATATGAGTATCATATACCAAATTTAACAATTGTTTTATATTTATTGCTTTAGTAATAGTTCTAAATTTATATTATTATTTTCTTCTAATTGAGGCACTAAATAATCTAAGTTTAAAATTATATTAACTTGACTTTATGTTCCTTATCATTTTAGTTAAATAATTTAGTTATATTCTGATTAATTGTTCTTAGCGGCAGGCTAAGTTTTTTAATGTGACAGAATGGAAAATTCTTCACATCCCTGCAATTTTGATTTCTAAAACTATTATTCTTAACAATATTTTATTAAGGTCTTAAAAATTAAGCTTGAAGCATTGTTAAATGACAAGGTCAAAACTACTGTCAAAATAAGACAAAATGTTACTCTTGAATGAGGCTAGGATGCCTTTGTGTCCCAAGGATTCAGGTAAAGAAAATTAAGCAACTTTTCCTTTGGTAGCATTTTTTTCCCAATGCTTGCAACTAATGTATTCTCTATTTACTCATTCTGAATTTGCTATGGTCCCAAAACATATGGAGTCTCTTGACACACTCCAATAACATGAAATCCATTGAGGATAGGACTAACAAATCATGAACTGATTGAAAGGTTCTACTAAACATACATGTGGGATTTGTACATGAAAAAAAATACTTAATTCACTTTTTTGTGTTCACATACAAATAAAAGTAAATAAGATAACTGACATTATTTGGAACCATATAATCATTGCTTCCACAAAATAAAAATGATTAAAATAAAATTAATGGAAATAACTATCTAGATTGCATGTTAGCCAACTGCACTGAGTGAGAATTCTAGGTTATCATTGATGTGTTTTCCCTTGGTATAAGCCAGAGCAGTGTCCCCAGCTGCCCCTTCTAAGGTCACTAAAAAAGAAAAAAATGGTTCTGCACTCAACTCCTAGGAAGCTGGGTGCTAGCAGGAAAAAAGGGACAGCATAAACCCTCTCGAAGCATACAAACAGAAAAGGAAATCCCAGCACTCCAAACAGCTTCCAGTCTCTAGGACACTTTATTAAGCGAGAACAAACAAAAGCAACGTTTCGTTTTGTCAAGCTTGACAAAGGCCCTGTTTGGCCGAAACGTTGCTTTTGTTTGTTCTCGCTTAATAAAGCCTTCTAAGGTCACTGTCCTCACTGTTGTATGCCAGGAAATGACATCATATCCCAGCACACCATGCCTTAAAGGTACACAGCGCCTTTTACTGCATGTCATGGAAGCCTTGCCCTCTCACCACAGTCCTCCATTGTACATATAGGTCAGTAGGGCAAATAAGTGAACTCTCTCATAACTGGCCTATTCGACAGCATCACACTTGTGGTCTGGTCATGCTAATGGCATATGTCACTATAGGTTTTTGTAAAGTAAGGTTGTTAAGGTTAGTAAGGTTATAACGTAACTAAATATTTCTTATAATATAACCTTAAATGCTATTTGGCTTATAGCTACCGTTATAAGCCAATGTGTGTTGTCATTGGTACAATGCATGTATTTTGTAACGAGGGTCCATTTTTTATTTGTAGATACACATATATTTTCATTATACATTAAATAAAATTACTAAAGGAATAGAGCTGTAATAATATAATCAATTATAAATAATTGCAGACTTAACTATGTGGTCTTTCTTTTTCAATATTATATAGACCTCAATATTTATTTAATGAAACAATTAATAACTGTGTTATTAAATAATAACAAAATACAATTGCAAAGGACATGTCTTACGTGAGTATATTATGTTTTATGCAATTATTAAAGTCTTCATTGTTGATTTCCTTTTCAGTGAGGCAAACTATGATTCCATTGTCTACGTTTTATGTTATACCTGTGCCTTTTCAACCTGAGCACTGTTACAGTTATGGTTCACATATTCACTGATTGTCTCTTGAAGTCAGGCATGCACGAGAAAGGGTAACCTGCCCATTTATACTGATGCTGGGAGCAGAAAGAACCCAGCAGCCCTCATCTGTGCCACTCTGGAATATCAATGAAGAACATGGAAGGGACTCAGTGTTTACCATAGAAACTTTTTTAATTACACATAACTGATATTTTAAATCTTTGGTGCTGGAAAAAACACAGAATATTGTAAAGCTGTTCACACAATTAATAATGGATAGTCTGCAACTGTATATAATGCCTCATAACTCCTAGTTCCACACAGGTTTTTAGAAACTATTGTCCTTTTTATCAAACAAAGATCTAAGAGCAAAAATATTACTAGCTAATTTCTAAGTATGTCCTTTATTCAAAAGGATGCTTAAGTAATAAACACAGTTAATGAAATGCAATATATCAAAACCAATAAAGGATCATTCAACATTATCTTTTGTGTATATAATAATCACAAAAATGGTAATTATTTGCTGAGGAGCACAAGAGCTGGAAGCTGCTGGTAAGAAGAATATTTTCAAAAAGCTTGAATACAAAATAGAATTTAATTCGTTTGTCAAGAATTTCCATGTTGACGTTAGAGAGAAGAAGGTTAATGAGTTCTAGCACCCAAACCATTTTATTATGTTAATGAGGTCAAATACTTACAGTAAGTAGACCCATCTTAAATTAATCCTAAATTTAAATGTCTCAATTAAATACATCAGTTTTTAAACAATTTGTATATATGGTATATATATATATATATGTATATATATACATATATATATAGTATCATGCATGTTGGGGCATCTCTAGGTTTTTAAAAATAAGAGCCCTACACAAAAAAATAAGGACAAATAATACACAATAACACTTCAAGTCAATGTATACAAAGAAAGGCAACATATATGTTTGTTTGTTTTTAACTATATTAAAGTGAAGAGCATGTGTTGTATTTATATAAGGTTCTCCTTCTGTCTGTAGATGGTGGACCATAGCTTGATGGGATGCCTGGCCTGCCATCTCTACATGCATTGAAAATAAAATAAAAATGCATCTGAAAACAACAATAAATTCAAATGGAGGCGGGAGGAGATGAGGAGATACCTGCATTGCAAGGTATTTTATAGTGTATTTTTAGAAATATTGACAATGTTATTTTGTAAAGTTTCATTTGCCTTCCTTAAATATTTTCCCCATGATTAAAATAAATTATGGCAGTAAAATGTTAATATTCAGATAATTTGATTTCTGTTTTAAATTTGGAGCTTCTCAGAACATATTGTGCATTGTGCTTCTGTTTATTTTCTTAGTTATATATTTTTTTCAAAATAGATTAATAATTAATCAAATATCATATTGTCCTAGAAGATTTTATGTATTCTATAGTACATTTTACTGCTTTTGACACTATACACTATATTTTAATGTTTAAGCAGTTCTTATCTAATTTTGTGTGTAGTACATGATCATAGTATTAATTATATGAATTTTCATTAAGGTTTGTCCATCCATAAAATTGTCATTTAGGCTGAAATTAACATTTGGTCAACTTATATCCTTTGTTGGATTTACCACTTTCTAGAAAAGAATTGATGGGCATTAATTAACAGTGCCATGTATGTCTAAAAATGTCTTTAAATATACGGCTCCCGTAAAATGTCTTTCCATTTTCAGATTTAAGAACCGTCTAAAGATTCCACCAGAAGTTTCCATTACTTATTTTATTTATGGGAATTTATATGAACATTTTTAAAACTGCACTTTCTACAAGATAAGTCATAAATAATCCTCAAGGAGAAATACTCTGTTTTTCTAAATGGAATTACATTGTAGAATTTTAAAACCACAAAACATATTTTTATTAGTTTAAATTATAAATTGTTGTCTAAAAATATAGGTGTGGGTCTAAGTACTGTACAATAATCAAACGTTCTGGGGTTTTTTTTTCCTCTTTTTTCTTTTGTTATTTTGAAGTTACTTATGGTTAATTGACAAAAAACGATAGTTTGCCGAATTAGCACTTTATGAAACCGATGTAGTCACTGCATAACTAAGATTGCAGTGTGCTATTTGATGACTAAATAATATAATACGTATTAATATACTGATGCATTACAAGATGATGAGTGGTATATAGTCTCATAGTATACACCTAAGGCGTAGTTAAATTACAGAAACAGTTATTACCATATTTATACACCAACAGGACGATCTTATCGCACAAAGTACACCTGCTGCCCTAAAAGGCAGAATAGTGTATAGTGTAATGTGGTTAACAAATAGCAAGAACATTCCGCTGGCTTCTATAGCGTTGGGACACATTTTGCCACTCTGTATCGCCTTATGTCTTTTGAAAGTTCTAATCATATCACCCAAAAATGCTAGACATAAGATTTGCTCCCTCTCTCTGTGTGCTTCTCAATAATTGCGTGTGCTTGGGCCTCCTATCGATGTTGTAACCGCTCCTCATATTCTCTGAGACCACTTCTCTTTTAAAGTCCACTATTTCCATTTTCTTGTCCCATCAGTGCCCCGGCCTCTCTGCTGCCCTTACCCCACTGCCCATACCTCTCTGCCATTCTCCTTCACCAGTGTCTGTGCATCTCTGCCTTTCCCCTGTGTCAAAGGTATACCATTGACACTACAAATGTTACTTTAGGCCCATTTTATAAGTCTCTTGTATAATACAGACATTCCAAGGGGCCCTCCCCTAACCAAAGACCCTTGGTCAATGCTCTTTTACTGGTTATTTTCCACAAGCATGGGCAAAACTACCATCTAGTCTGACGTGAATTGCTTTCCCCAGTGAAAAATTGAAGAGCACAAAGGGTTCTGATTAATACTTGACCATGGTAGATTTATTTTGCCTCTAATAAATATGCTGGGATTTATTTCAATTATCGCACCTGATCTTGAGAATGAGATGATTAATAATGTAGAAAGCATACAAGACGCAAAGCAACAACAGAATTTTACAGTCTTTACCAGCTTTTTTTTTTATAATGACTTTTGTCAGCCCACTCAAGATTATTATTATTTTTTATTGTTTTATATTGCGCCATCAGATTGCACACCGGTATACAAAGAGTAGACAGGACAATTTAGTATATAAATATAACAAGATGACATACAGAAATAACAGGTGAGAAAAGCCCTGCTCATATGAGTTTACCATCTCGAGGGTAGATGGGGTAAGTTCACATTTGCATAAAAAAGCAAATTAAAATAATCACTTTTTAAAACCTTTTTTTTTAGTTTTTATTTTAGGTGGAAGTTGAAAGGGATCCGTGAAGCGTTCAAGCAGAAAATATTGCTGTCTAGATATTTGTCCTCAGGGTGCTAAAGGATACATTGTCTTGGGATCCACTAAGACCTCAGAGCTGTTATTTTTCAATGCACCACATCTGTTAAGTATGCATTGTTATGTGTCTGTGGATTAAGGTTTTAGAACCTGTTTTTTGTGAAATACCAGACTGTTTAGCATTGCATATGCTTAGGTAAAAAGCAAAGGTTTTTGTTTTCTATCCACATTCTCATTAGATACCATGCATGCAGAGCTTTCTTAGAGTGTCTGCAAGTTGTTTAAATGTTTCTGTGTTTTGTAGGTTTTAAACCTTTAAGAATAAAATGACCGGTAGTGCCGGTAATGTTTACTTGCTTAACATATTATAAAAATAGGCACAGTTTAGGTACTGTATCTATGTTTGTTTACTGTTTCTGTTTAGTTATGTCAGTTAGTTAATTTATTTAGTTATTTATTTTCATCTGTTAAATTAATCTTATTGTATCCAGTAAATTATGGAATGAATATACGCATAGTGCATAGTTGTTGGGTCCCCACCCCATGATACGTTGCCACTATGCAAAAAACAATTCTGGTGATTGCAACTTAGAGGGCTTAACATTTACATCTATGCCAGCCTTGTATTCTTTCCAGTATTGAAACGTATCAATAAGTTGTTTGTCATATCGTTATGGGAATTAATATTTTTTTTAGGCTGGCTATAATAAAACAGACTTGGGTAAGTAAGTGAGCAACGCATTATGTCATAGCTTTTGCTTTTAGGTTTGAAATGAGCATGGACAAAAGTCAGGGTCAGACTTTAAGTAAGGTTGGAATATATTTGTACAAACTTGTATTAAGTCATGACAATTGTATGTCAGGTTTTTTTTAGAGCTACAGCTGAAAGGGCAGTCAAAGTGAAAATGCTTCATACTCTCACCCAGGGTTGCTTGGTACCCTCAAGTAAAACAATTTATACCCCAAATGTTGTTTGCAAAGAGATATGTAAGAATTATTATCCTCTCCACTCTGTCCGTGGTACCGCTAGCTTTATTATCTAGTTTAATTATAAGATGAACATAATCATATGAATAATATCAACCTTTTTTTTCACATTTTATCCAAGCTTTTGTTCACTCTACTTAACATGATATGATAATTGCCTTATGGATTTATATGGGTATTTGAAATGCTTTTATTTTAACTCTTTCTATGTTGAGGTTTTTGAGAAATTTTAGCTCAAAATAATAAACTTTATTTTATTTATTTTTTATTTTTTTACACATTTTGCTTGTACTGGATAGTTCCTTTGGTGACATCACCGCATAATTATTTTTAAATGTTAGCATATTTTGTTTTTAGCATTTTTTTCCCCAAAGCTGGGCTCCATTGACTTGCATGGTTGAATGCAGCACCTGTATTCAACCTGCAAGTGGAGTCAGAGTTCTCTAGAGGGTCTGGAGACTGTCTAGCGAACTTTTTCAACTTGATTGTTTTTTTTAAAGGACGGCCGCCATCTTGCGGATGGTGAAGATCACATGCAGTGGTGGCCCGTCCTGGGGTAAGTGTTTGGTGTCGCTGAATGCCTCCTAATCGAGGCATTCCAGTGACACCATTGAAGTTTAGGAGGTGATTGTTGATCGCCTCCTAAACTCTTTTAAAACGGGCGTCCGCCACCATACAATGTATGGCGGATGTTGACGCCCTGGGGAGGGGCCAGACATGGCCCCTGATGCCGATCTCGGTGTTACTGAATGCCTCGACGTCGAAGCATTACAGCAACGTTGATCACTTTCTTATTAAAGCTTATTTAATTTAGGTTTAGGACCGTCAAAGGTAGTTAAGTGGTTAATATATGGAGCACTGTATTTTACACTGAATAATCTTTTTTTCCTGGGACTTCCCCTTTAACTTTTGCCAAAAAAGCTTACATTTTTATTTAAGCTTGTATATCTGACAACTCGATGGCCGTTAACAGAAAACAGTTTGGTTTATATTAAGAAATAATGAAGTGTCACACTGAAAAGAAACTCTGTTTACTAAGCAGTTTTAATGACTTCATGAAACGAATATTCATTGTTTGAGGACACATTGAGAATTTGGCATTTGTTTAACCTTTTACCTTGCCCTATTTGAATGAGCCTAAATCCTTTTCTTAATTATTGTGTGCACTCTATTTTGCACAGTCTACATTATTTAATGAATAAATGTATGTAGCAATCCTTTGTTCTATTAATTACACGTAATAATAAGGTTATATGCTTATGAAATATTGTGTTAGCATGATTAGAAATTTTCATTTTCTTTTTCTTTAAAGAAACATCTCCAAAAGTATTTTCATATATACTATGCTATCTAACAAAGAATACATAAAATCTTTATATATTTTTAGTTGTGACTATTGGCTGTTTACAAGCACTATGTATTGTAAGTCATTTGGGCCCTGCTCTTGTTTTTGCACCAGACTTGCCTAAGTCTCCTGCCCTGCAAATCTGACTGAGCCTTCAGTCCTGTAATTCTGCTTGAACCTCAAGTCTTGCATGTCCATCTGAGCGTTCACTGTCCTTCCTTTGCAGATAACCTACTATTGTTTCCTTCTCCGTTTTCGATTAGTTATTTTTCCTACTGGATAATGCACCAGGGCAAAACCTACCAAAAACACAATTTGGACACATTTTTTGGTTTATTTTTGGCCCATTCATTTTCGAGCAACGAATTACATTCGCTGCTTATCCAGTTCGGATGAAAATCGGGGGGGGGCTTTTGATTCAGGTGCCCCCACAATGCACACAACTAGGGGATCGGATTGGAGGATTGGAGTCAAATTCTACCAAAATGGCGGACCCCCAAGGTGAACTTCGGTTGAAATCATGGTGCTTTTGGTGATATCCTCCCACCCTCTTGGAGGATCAGGCGAGAAGACCCCACCAGAAGTTTGTTCTAGGTCATGTACAATCCTCCAATCAGGTAAAAGGATGTCCCCGAAAACGCCACCATTTTGCCCCAAGCTGAATGTTTGCCTAAATTGCTGCACTTTCATTGACGCCCCTCATTTTGGGGGGTGTCCGATTATGTCCACGGAGATGCAGATGACGATTGAAGATAGAAGATAAAAGAAAAAAGACGAAAGAGAGAAGATGCGGAATTGGAAGTGGTCAGCAGAGAAGCAAGGGAAACATTTAGAGACCATTAGAGAATACATGCAACCTTACATTGAGAAGTTATCTTTTTGTATACAGCATTAGTAAGATGGTAAGTATATAGCATAGATATATATTCTAGCTTCATTATCTGTAATTTGGTTTGTGAAATCGGAATCTCATGGTGCTGCCACAAACACAAGGGTAGGCATATGCAAATAAGGTTAACAATTATCACCTTTTACCTATATATCCACTTTATACATGGGTCCCTTAAAAGTAATTGCTCGCTGTACAAGACAACCTTTAGACAAAACTCGGGAAGAGGTGCTATAGCCAGATCACCACTCATGGACAGCTGTTTCGTCCTTAATGAGACTCGTCAGCATGAGGTTGTGATACTGGCTTAATACTTGTGGCAGCATCATGAGATTTCTGAGGGAACAACAAGCTTTCTGGCTTGTCTGGTGTCTGTAGATGAGTGTTTAATAATGCTTCCACATAAATATGTAGTGGGGCCCCCCCTTGCAGCTATAACAGCTTCATCTCTTGTAGGAAGGCTTCCTGTGGGAATTATTGCCCATTCATGCAGTAGAGCATTTGAGGTCAGGCACTATTGTTGAACGAGAAGGCTCGCAGTCTCCATTCTAGTTCATTCCATAGGTGGTCGATTGGGTTGAGGTCAGAGCTCCATGTGGCTCAGTCAAGTTCTTCAACACCAAACCCATCCAACCATGTCTTTAAGGACATTGCATTTTGCACTGGAGGCAGTGATGCTGGATTAGAAAAGAGCCTTCCCCAAATTGTTCCCACAAAGTTGGAACATAGCATTGTCCAACATGTCTTTGTATGCTGCATGAGACATACCAAGACATTTTGGAAAGCCTTCCTGGAAGAGATGAAGCTGTTATAGCTGCAAGAGGGGACAAAATACATATTCATGTCTATGTATTTAGAAAGTGATGTCATAAAAGTGCCTGTTGGTGTAGTGGTCAGGCGTTTGCTTTCCATATAGTATATATAAATATATAAATACAGTACTGACAATGTCCCCTTCTTATCTTGTATTTGTTTTTCTTTATCTATCTCTCTTTCTATATATATATAATTATATAATATATACACAACATTAAATAAACCAAGAAACACACATGGTTTCTTTGATAAACCTGATTTCAATATGTTTTAGCAAATTTTCTTCTTGCAGTTACAATAACATAAATAAATCAAATGTGTGATCTTAGCAAACAAGTCATTTGCTTCCCTCCATCCAATGATGGCTTGCACTTTATGCAAATTGGTTTCCAGGGACAACAAATTCAATTTCATACATATCCATAGTTCATAAAAACGAAGTGATGTGAAAGAACAAAAGATATAAAGCAAAGGAGTCAGCAAAAGAAACAAAAGAGCAGGTTCTGAGTAAATTTATTGTCCCAAATTGGACCATTGTAACAGATGATATGAAGTGCTAACTTGTTTTTAGCAGTTCTTAATGCATATTCACACAGATTATGTTTTAAGGATCTGATCCGTAATAAAAAAAAAGTGTCTGTGGGATTTGAAGTGTTGCACTCCATATGGTTAGAGAAGTGTGGAGTGATTGTGACAAGATTTTTTTTATTCTTAAGATCATTACGCAAGACGGTGTTAGACACAAATTACTGTCATAGCTATAGGGTACATGGATGCCATCCCACCGTCAGCAGATAGCAAATGGAGATGAAAGATATAAGCCAGAGAGAACAGCTTAAGGGAACATGTTAAACAAAACATCTGCCGATATCAGAATGCTGTATTATCAGATCACTGTGTCCATGAATTTTTTATAGAGACATTTTTGAACGCTGTATCTTTTGAAGTGGCATTTTCAAGAATCTTTGATTGAAGTGTGATGTCAGCAGAAAGTTCAGACTAGTTTATTATGTCTATAATTGCCAATATTGACAAATTGAAATAAGAACTGTTGTGCCTACCGATATGATTATTTGCAAAAATCGTACTTGTGTTTCTGATACCGTTTAAAGCACAAGTGTCAGCGCTATTAATCTTGTATTTCTGACAATGGAAATATGCAGTGTTTCAATATAAAGCCGTTCCCCTACCTTGTAGATTTGCTGATATGCAATATGCAATTTCAGAATGGGTTGCACTGTTCTGAAATGTAATTTTGAAAATAAACTACAGCTTAAATTAAGATGTGTAGTATTTAAAAGTGTATATATATATATACACATCTTCATAATAAGAATTTAACACTTTTATGTTATTGAATGCACTACTTGTGATGACAGAAGATTTGGTGGGTTCCTTTAAATTAGCACTAGTAATGTTATTTCCAAAAGTGTTGGAACAAAATGCTAATGATTGCAGTATATTATTGAAAAATGTTGTATATTATATTGACTGGCTGTCAGGAACCAGGCAAGCAGGTCAGGTAGGAGCCCAATAGCAGGGGATACTTGGGGTCTGTCTGTACCCTACGATGCCTCATTGCTGAGGGATGATACAGACAGGCGCAAAGGAAGACACCAGAGGCAAAATACTAGGAAATAGGCTATATTGAGGAAACTGGCAGGACAAGTAAATACAGGTAATAAGTCTCTTTGGCTGGAAGCCCGATGGCAGGGCGCAGGGCAGGCAGCCCACTGGAAGGGCTGAAGGCAGGAAGCCCACTGGAAGGGCTGATGGCAGGAAGCCCACTGGCAGGGCTGAAGGCAGGAACAATTCAGGGTCACGTACAGGGCCAGAGCAAAGTGGTCCTCACACGTTAATTCCAAGGCCCTGACTGACACAACATAAACAGGGAACTCTCCTGGTTTCACCTAGACAACTCAGGGTAAAGCACCTGAATACATATTAATACAAATAAAAATGGTATTAATAAAAAATTTGATTTTATTCTATAAAAAAACACTAACCGTGAAAAACTTAAATTATGATTAAAGGAAAATATGATTAAAGTTACCGAAACTTTGAGGTTTAAAATACCACAGGTCTTTAGTCGAAAATTTAGATTCTTTTCAAATATAACATTGGAGAAATCAAATATATAATAGATATATAAAAGACAAAGGACCTCTTAAACATTTGTGTTTTCCCTTATATTGTGCTTATGGAGTTTTTGTTTTTTGCAAAAATAACGCATTTAAATAACAATATATAAATAAGTACTTTTATGCAATAACATTTACATTGGCTAACTGTGTTGCCTCTATAATGGATTTCTTTGCTTTAAACCAGACAATGTAATTCCATTCAAGCTAAGGCCCGATCAGCCAAATATACAATCATTCTTAATGTATATAAAATGTTGCATAAAATAAACATGATAAGTGCCTCTAGGATGTTATTAAAAAATAAAACCTAATAACAAGAATGTCAGCACTTTTTTTTTTTACTGTTTTTCCCTTCCAATTTCATCTTACAGAATCATTCTGTATACTAAATTACAGTCTACTCTATTTTTTCCCATTAACCATATACAAGGTTATGATGTTGTTTTCATGACTTGTGTTAATACATAAAACCAATATAGCATGCCAGGCAGATAAAAGTGCTTATCTAGACATGTTTGTTTTATCTTTTAGAAATGTATTTTTTCTATTAATGGGACACATGCTGATATCTTGTCTCTAGTAATTTTGTGTTAAAACATGTTATTAATGGTTTAATGTATTTTTTATACATTTTAAGATAAAACAAAAGAAATAGAAAAGAATGTTTCAATTTATTCTTATTTTCTTGAGGAAATGAGAGAGCCTAATTCCATTTCTTGTTATATTAGAATTTTGAATTAGCTAAATTAGTAAATATAATGCTCCATCCTCAAAACATCTTTGACTGTTGTATGTGTATATATATATATATATATATATACACACACACACTGTACAGTATACTAATGAGTGTTTCTTAACAATACAAACAAATGCAAACAAGCATTAGTGTAGCAAGAAGGCATGAGGTGAGAATCCGCAGGCCAACATCGGACACTATGTAGGAACCTTCCACGTCAGTGCAGCGTGTAAGTAACAGTTACAGGGTTTTTGGGCTATTTGTAATTTTTAAAAAATTTGCTCTGTTTTATTTATTTTTTACTATCTTTTAGACATTTTTACTTTACCTTTTTAAACATCTATGTTACTTGAGATACCTTTGAGTGTCTTAACAGACTTCAGTAATGTCTTCTGTAACCAGACAGTACACATTGTGATTCCTGATTGCAATCGGTACAATAAGCCAACTGGGGGTCATCGGAAATCCAAGCAGGATCTAGACAGACCTTCTTGAGTTTCTACTTCTCTCTTCAGTCCTTTCCTCTCTTTAAAATATCGCAATAGATACAATTTAAGATTTTTGTTATTTATACACAAATTACGTGAGTTTAAAATTTGGTTTTCATAGCCATGTCTATGGCATAGAATCATTACAGAAATATGAGGTATTTTTCATAGTGAATTGGAACCCTTTTACTATTATCCTGACTACCTTCCAATAGCAAAAATAATACACAAATAATTATCTGATAACTAAAAGATATTAAACTAAAGTGAACAACGTCTTTGGATTGCTACAGTAAGGTGTTTACATTAATTTTATGAGCATAATTATTCTAAAACACAATCTCAAAGAATTTCAGGGTGTTAATCAGTAAAATAAATAGACTTGCTTTATCTTTATACTGCTGGCATTTACTGTTGGCTGTATGTCCTAAATAATGGGACTGTACTCTAGAATGTCATTGTCATTGTACATGCATGAACATAGTATCAGTATATTTCTAAGTACATAAGACAATAATATGTTATATTAGTTGTCTCCAATTGTCAAGTGTATTAACCTATAACAATCATGGATTTGCTAGATTTATGTATAGGCTAAATGCAATAATGAAAGATTTTACTATCATTGTTACTTAAAATGTACCCTTGATTAACATTGTGTTTTTGAATTATATATATATTAGGGCTGCAACTAACAATTATTTTCATAATCGATTAGTTGGCCGATTATTTTTTTGATTAATAGATTAATCTGATAAAACTTAAATAATTGTTTTATTTATATTGTTGAAAACAAACAGCAGAATACAACTTTGAGAAAAATGCATTACTTATTTTTATTTCCCAACCTGCCCCCCTCGCAGTATGCACATTTAAGCCCAGGCTTGCCACACTGCCTCCCAGATATGCCACATGCCCCCAGATATACCACATGCCTCCCAGATATACCACATACCCCCAGAT